>JZKD02S2050053.1:207809-218217 GCA_000966675.3 Picea glauca | reverse complement strand
CCCTGACAAATTCACTTTCCTTCATCTCATTATTCCACAATTAAGCATGGGTTCTCTTACTCCACAAAGCATCTTCCCGTGAGGGCTTTCACCATAAGAGGACCACTTTGGAGTTGATCCATATTTACTTCTTATCAACCATGACAAAAAAATAATGAGTCATATTTACATCAAACAATATTGGGTCCATTACCCAAACCTTTGTGCTACGGGTCTATCTTCAAGGGTTGACATCAATGACAACCAACCTTAATCAACACTTTATAGCTATATCTGGACAACAAACTCTCATGGTTGTATGCTTGTGTGGCTGTGGTAAATTTATATCTACTTCTAGCTCATTCATTTGCTAATAAGAAAGATCATTTGTTGGTTTTTTTCCTCAAGCTTGAGATTGTGTTTCCAGGGTAAAATCGTTGTGTTATCATGGATGCTTCTTTTCTATTTCTGTTCATGTATCTCTGTGTATTCACTCTGAAGAAATTATAAATCATAAAGAAGTACTTTTAAGAAATATTACAGATCTGAAATATATTTAAATTTCAACATGGTATCAGAGCCATGGGTGTGTAGTCACTCAGTTTTGCAACAAGCTCGAGCTCACACTGGGTTCTTGGAGAGGATTATTTAAAGATCACAGTTCAAATTTGTTGAAAAGTTACTACAGAGATGACATTGATCTTAGGGAAGGCTAAAGACATGCTTGAAGGAGCTTCCAACTTCAATATTTGGAAGGTAAGGGTTTTAAATATTTTTGAAGAGAATGATTTAGACAGTTTCGTAACCAGTGTAGTAGAGGAACCTAATTCAAATACAGGAAGGGAGAAATTTAAGAAGAATCAGGCAAAGGAAAAATGAATAATTTCTGATTTAGTGAAGGACAATATTATGCCTGTAATAGCTCCTTTAAAGAATGCAAAGGAGTTCTTTGACACTCTAACAAACTTGTATGAGAAGAAGGCACCCAATTAGAAGAGGGTTCTCAAGAGCATTCTATGAACTCTTAAGATGGAGAAGGATGATACAATAGAATCCTTCTTCACTTAGATTTGACAGATCAGGGATCAGTTTCTAGTGATTGGTGTACCAATTGATGATGATGATTTGGTGTAGAGTACTATTGAAGGTATCTCACGCTCTTGGGAGGTCTTCCTATTCGGGGTAAATGCAAGAGAGCCTCAACCTAACTTTGAAAGGCTATGGCATGATTGTCTTCAGAAAGATAGTAGGATTCAATGCATAACCGACTCCTCAAAAGAAGACAATATTTCATTGACAACCAAAACATAGAAAGGGAAAAGATTCCATACTCAAAAGAAATTCTCTATTCAAAAGGAGAAAGACAGTGGTGGTTACAAAGGTAAGGAGTTTGACATTTCAAGGGTGAGATGCTTTAATTGTTAGAAGAAAGGTCACTTTTCCAGGAACCTCCCCAAATCGAGAAAAGGACATAAGGGTAAGTTTCATGCTACTGTTGCTGCTACTGAAGAGGAAGGAACTTACAAGAGGAATCCTAGAGAGGTTTCTAGTGATCAAGAAACAAGAAAAGAATATTACCTTGTTTCAACTCTCATAGGCACTGTGACAGATAGTGAAAAATCTTGGTTAGTGGACAGTGTGCCTCGAGGCACATGATAGGGAACAAATATAATCTAGATAACTTTAGAAATGTAAATTTCTCTTCTCAAGTTGAGCTGGGAGATGATGCGAGCTACGCAATCAAAGGAACTAGATTAACATAATTTCAGCTAGATTCTAGATTTATGTTGCATATTGAAGATATCTTATATGTTCCAGGATTGACGAAGAATCTTATCTCAGTTGGGATTCTAGAGGATAAAGGTCACAGGGTGATCTTCATGGAGAAGAAGGCTCTTTTATGTGCCAAGGATACAGAGCTTATTTCAACCATTTTTATTGGAATCAAAGAAGGAGGACTTTACAAAGTCCCAGGGCACATTCAGGCACTAGTTCACAACACTGTCAGTTCTTGCAAACTATGGCATATTATGTTTGGGCATATTCACTTCAAAATGCTTCCCGGACTTTAGAAGATGGTGAGTGGTATGCCTACTTTTCATTTTAATCATAATAGTATTTGTAAAGGTTGCATGCTAGGCAAAAACATAAAGAAGTCTTTTCCAGTCAACAATAAAGGGGAAAAAGTGATCTTAGAATTGATTCATTCAAATGTATGTGGGCCTCTGTCCACACCTTCATTAAATGGGCATGTGTATTATGTGATTTTTATAGATGACATCTCTAGGAATTCATGGATATACTTCATGAAAACAAAGAATGAAACTTTTGAAAAGTTTAATGAATTCAAGGATTCAATTGAAAATAAAACTGGAAAAACACATTAGAGTCATGAGATCAGACAATGGTGGTGAGTATGAGTCTCACTAATTTTAAGACTTCTGCAAGGAAGCAGGGATCAAGAGACAACTTACAGTTCCATATAACCCCCAACAAAATGGGGTAGCTAAGAGAAAGAACATAACTATTTGTGAGGCAACTAAAGCAATGATGTATGATCAGGATGTTCTGACTTCTCTCTGGGCAGAAGCTGCAAGAACTCTTATTTACATCCAAAATAGAAGCCCTCATGCTATTCTAGGAAATGAGACTCCAGAGGAAGCATTTACAGGTGAGAAACTAGATGTCGGGCACTTAAGGATCTTTGGGTGTCCTGTGTACATTTGTGTGCCAAAATATAAGAGAACCAAAATGGAACCATTAGGTAAGAAAGGAATCTTTGTGGGGTACAATGAAACATCCAAGGCCTATAGGATCTATATACCTGGTGAAATACATATTGAAGTAAGCATGGATGTATCATTCCATGAAGAAGTTTCTTTTAAACATTCCAAAGAATTGCAGCTTGATACAAAGATGGAGGAGCCTGAAGCTTCTCAGGTACATGTTTCAAAGTCATCCAGTTCAGATATGTAGAGGGAGGAGTTAGATGAGCCACTAGATCTAGATGATCATGTGGAACCTATAGAACAGGTAGAGAGACCTTTGGATGCGCCTTAGTCTAAGGGGAAACCTGTCTGGTGTAGAGAGATTATTTAGGAAGAAAAATCACATGGTGATCCATCAGGTACATTCAGGGAAAGTAAAAGACCTCAAAGGTTTGTAAGCTATGTGACACATATGTCTCAAATTAGTAATGCAAAACCCACCAAATTTGAGGATGTTGTTCAACAACAAGTATGGAAATATTCCATGATGGAAGAATATCAATCCATCATGAAGAATGATGTGTGGGAAGTGGTTCTCAGGCCAGAAGGAAAATCAGTGGTCACCTCAAAATGGTTGTTCAAGATCAAGCATGCAACCGATGGAAGTATTGAGAAATACAAAGCGATATTTGTGGCTCATGGTTTTTCTCAAAAGGAAGGCATTGACTATGATGAAACATTCACACTTGTTGCAAGGTACACTTCCATCAGGACCATCATATCCCTTGCTTCAGTTCTGGGTTGGAAACTTCACCAGATGGATGCCAAAACAACATTCCTCAATGGTCAAGTTGAGGAAGAGGTATATATAGAACAACTAGAGGGATTTGTGATTCACAGGAAAGAATCACATGTGTGCAAATTGAGAAAAACACTGTATGGGCTTAAGCAGGCACCAAGGGCATGGTATTCGAGAATTGATAGTTATCTTCAGAACTTGGGGTTCTCCAAGAGTGCTGCAGATCCCAACCTGTATTTTAAGGTTGTGAAAAATCATCCCTTAATATCAGTGTTATATTTTGATGATATGTTCCTTACAGGAGAGGAACATTTGATAGCCCAATGTAAGAGGGATCTCACTTTTGAATTTGAAATGAAAGACCTTGGTCTCGTGCATTATTTCCTTGGTCTGGAAGTGTGGAAAAGATCAGATGGGACACACAATTGGTGTCCTGTGCATGTTTGGTATGTTGTATTGTAAATCCATGTCTACTCCCATGGTATCCAATCTGAAAAAATTGAATGAGTCAGATTCTGGATCAGATTTGGTGGATCGAACCATGTACAAGAAGCTAATTGGATCTTTGATGTATCTAATTCATACAAGGCCATATATTTTCTTTGCAGTGAATGCCTTGAATCAGTTCATATCTGAATCGAGACATAGAAATTGGGTTGATACCAAACATGTGCTCAAGTATTTGAGAGGGTCCATTGCATTTGGACTCAAATACTTTTCTAGTGGTGGAGTGTTGTTTCATGAATATGATGATTCAGATTGGGCTGGAAAATCAGTAGACCAAAAGAGTACTTCAGGTTATTGTTTCAACTTAGTTTCTACCATGACAACTTGGTCCAACAGGAAACATATTTCAATTGTGCAGAGTACAACAAAAGTGGAGTATATAGCAGCCAGTGTTGCAAGGAGAGAAACAATATGGTTGAGAAAACTTTTTCTGGATTGTTTCAAGAGAGGCTAGAAACAAAAGTTATCCATTGTGATAACCAAACCTATTTGAAGCTCACATAGAACCCAATATTCCATGACATGTCCAAGCATATTGAGATGAAATACCACTATATCAGAGACATGGTCCAAAAGGATGCCATCAAATTACAATACATTCATATTGATGAGCAGTCAACACACATTTTGACTAAGCCTTTGTCCTTTGGAAAATTTGTGCACTTCCAGGACAAGCTTGGTGTAGCTGATAATGTCTCCTTCACTGAGAAGGAGTGTTAAAGTTTGCAGCAGAGTGAGTCATTCTCCAAGACCTCCTTGTGTAGGTTGACTTGAGACTTGGAGAAGAGACTTATTTGAGACAATGAAAAAAGTCTTGTGAGCTTTGTATAAGCAAAATAAAAGACAAGAGTATACTAATGATCAGTCTTATTTGTGACAATACTGAGTGACCTCATGTGTTGAGGTATTTCCTTGTGTAGGAAAAAGTGGTGTGTGAGGTTCTCCTAGGCCAAGCAATTGACCATGAGTGGAGAACCAGATGGTCACATCTTGAGACAAATGATCTTTCTTATACGTGAAATGCAAATGATGTATATGTGATGAGCTATTATGATGGCACGTGAGATCATGGATGCCATGCAATAATTGTGATTGCTAGAAGAAAGAAGAAGAGTCGAGCCTGTAGAAAAGTCGAGTTGCAAAGATGAGCTACAAGTCGAGTTGAAAAATTCAAGTCATGCAAGGACGAGTTGTCAAGTTAAGTCATAAAGTCGAGTCATGAAAAGTTGAGTTGTCAAAGAGTCAAGTTCTCAAGTCAAGTCATAAAGTTGAGTTGTCAAATTGTGTCAGGAAAAGTCTGCATGTAAAGTTGAGTTGGTAAGTTGAGTTGACGAGTTAATAAAGTCTGCATGTAAATTCAAGTTGGTAAATTTAGTTCCAAAGACAAGTTGACAAAGTCTGCATGTAAAGTCGAGTTGGTAAGTTGAGTTACTAAGACTAGTTATCTTAGTTAAGTAAAGTGATGAAGACGAGTTCCATAATGAGTTATGGAGAAATAATTATTATTAATAGAACTCCTCAATGCTTGACAAAGGGACATTGAATACTCGTTGAAGACATAGCAAAGAAGGAAGCTTTGCAGCTCGTGGGATCTTTTCAACAAGGATAGTTTTCTTCCAGGTTTCGGGCTGTGAACTTCTACCAGAATTTGAGCTAGCTTTAAAGATAGATATGGAAAACAAACTCTCATGGTTGTAAGCTTGTGTGGCTGTGGTAAATTTTTATATGCTCCTAGCTCATTCATTTTCTAATAAGAAATATCATTTGTTGTTTTTTTCCCTCAATCTTGAGAGGGTTTTTCCAGGGGAAAATCCTTGTGTTATCATGCATGCTTCTATTCTATTTATGTTCATGTATCTCCGCGTATTCACTGTGAAGAAATTAAAAATCAACAAGAAGTATTTTTAAGAAATATTACAGATTTGAACTATATTTAAATTTCAACAATAAGCCTGTCTATAAAACTGATCCTTCTATGATAATTCTGACCTCAATTCTCATTTTCACAAATGCTTCAAATTAAAATATGTTATTACGCTATTTCCCATAGTTGCAATGCTTCTCTCACTAGTGACATTCTACAAAGTCTGGACCTTTATGGGTGTCTCTTACTGACATAGCTGCAACTTTTCATATTTCCTTGAGGATGAATGAAGAGTTAACTCAAAACTTGTCGGTGAAAAAATCATTAACACAATGATAAACCAGAAAAACAATAACAAAATGTCTCTCTGCGGAAGCATCCATACCAATAAATAATTTTTAGTGTTTTGAGTGTGATGCATAGCTTATTTTTTTTCTCAGTATTACTGATTTCTGGGAAATAGATGGTGTTGTTTATCTCTGGCACATGAAACAAAAATTTTCAAACATCACTCATGCTTTGCTTGTTATTTTTGCATTAGAATTGGTGACATATGTTCTTGTTGGTGTAGACCCCCCCTCTCCTTCACATCTCTCCTCTGGGGGCTTCTCGAAATCTCGATCTAGGATCATTCAGTCACCTGAGTTGAGTCGACTCTTTGGTTCCCTGCTAGAACCCAATGCAATTTTCATAGGTCCCTCTTTCCCCAAAGTGTGGATCCTATCAACCCCCGCAGATCCCTTCATGACCCCTTTGAAGAAAGTGTTTGCGACACTAGTTCTCTATGCTAGGCCCATTTTTATCATCTGACCTTGAGCTGTGTCCTGGGGCTAAACCATGAAAGGTTCTTTGGGTTTCGGGATTCGACCTTTTCACAACAGTCAACCCCTAATTCCTTGAACTTTGAATCGATGAATACAATTGATGTGAGGATCAACGGTCCCCATCACTCCCTTAGATCAATGGATGTGATCTATTTGGACTTCGGCCTTCGAGAGTCTTCCACTTGTTCTCCTCAGATTTATTTTGGAGCACCACTTCTCCAAAATGTGTGGGTCTCCTCCACGTGTCCCTTCTAGATCCAATAGTCTGGATTCACTCCGCTCTTCACGACTTCATGAAATTTTCCCTTTTCTCTCGACAAATCTTTCAGAGCTCTATCTCCTGAATATCCTAATATTTCACCACCTATCCTCTCCTGGCAATGGGCAATTTCACTTGCCTTCAGGAATTCAAAAAGTACTCCCTCCTTGTGCACACTTATCACTTTCTCGTTGTCTGAGACTTGGGCTTCTCTCAGCCTTTCTGCACTCCTTGCAGGAATCCTGCGTGTGACAACACTAGTTCTTCTGAGCTTTTGCATGGCTCAAACCTTGAAGGTTCTCGACTCTTCTGCGTCCCCCTAAGGATATTTGGGTGCCCTCCTAGAAAATCAATCCTCTTTCTCCTGAGCTTGTAAGACGAACTATCTTTTTCTTTGGCGCACTCCTTGCACTCGATTAAGCCTTCAGATAGATTCTCTCAACTCTTATCTAAGTGCTGGCCTGATGCACTCCTTGCACAGTTCTTCTCCCTTGTCCTGAATCCCTCAGGTTTTCTAAGGAAACTCTTACCTTCGCTTGATGCACACTTGCAGAGCTTTCTTCCCTTAGAGTGTTCGACAACTCTAGGTTTTCCTCAATATCTCCAACACTCCAGAATGTGTTGGTACTGTTCACATTCACACCCGCTCGATGCCCTCCTGGCACAGTCTTACAAAGTACTCAATAAATCTGTGCTATGCTTCCTTCTGCGTAGGATTTCCTCCAAGGTATTCAACAAACTTGAAGTTCTCCCTTGAGTTTGTGCACTATTCTAGTGTGCCCTCCTGACACTTTCTCCTGTGACTCGAAAGAGTTCAGACACACACTCCTTGCGTCGGCTCACAGAGTTTCAACTCTCTGTTGTGCACTCCTTTCACTTAGCCTAAAGAACTAGAACTAATTCGGTAAACTCATAGATAAAGGATTCTATATCTATCCCTGCAGATGAACTCTAACATACACATCTACATCATAGACAAACATAAACATAAATGACATTCATCAATAACATCCATCACACAGGAAATTACAAACAGTGGAATTTCTTCTTTTATATTAATGACAGAATGTCAATTACAGTGTAGGAGTTCAGACTGCAACTGAGTCTCGTCTCTCAAATCTCCTCTTGGCTTACAATGATTCTTCTTTAATCTTCAACATCCTCTACCGGGCATACAATACAAATATTTATACAAGAGGGGTCGACGAGCTTTCCCTCCAAGATATTCTAGTGGTGTCTAATCACCATTCAAAATGCCTAAATAATGAGGCAGATTACATTGAGTGGAAATATGATATGAATCAGATCCAGATCCCTCCTATTATCACATGAAGTTGTCAAGGGTCACATGTGGTTGTTGTTTATACCCAAGTCTGCACCGCTGCTCTATCTCTCTCTTTTCCGCATACCATTCCTAGGATTTTCCCCCTTCTGGTTGATAAAGTTGATTTCCCTTTTCGATCAATGGCTTGGTTTTCCTTAATGTCATGCTTGAATAATTATTGGCTCAAGGTTTTTCTGTTTTCTTTGAAGGATGAACACATATCATGATTTTGGTCGAAATTACTGGTCATATTGTTTTCTATTGATTGATATCACAAAAGATCTTTCAAGTCCTTTGTTTGCACAGGTAACAACCATGATCACAAAGCGCAACATTCAAAGAAGTCCATTTTGGGCTTGAAACACAAGTAAGAAGACAAGATCGATTCACAACGACAGAAATCTCATGAACAGTTTATATTAGTGGCTCTCAGACAGTCAGGGTTTTCAAAGTCGTGCAAGGATTAACGACTAGACAGAAGTCCCGAAGACCTAAAGTCTTGAAGTTAACAAGGGGCTGCCGCCATAACCATGAGAAAGTGACTTCAGGGGATTTCCATCCAAAAAATCCCGAAGTCCCGAAGCTCAAACTCCCAAAGTGAATCTTGGCCGTCCAAAACAAAGGGACACATGGAGCCAGATCTCTCACTTCAGAGATTCGACACTTCGGAGGATCATAGAAGCTATGTATTGAAAAGTCCCAAAGAGCTAAATCCCGAACTCTTGAAATAATTGTGAATCGTTGATCTCAAACCAACAAGGACTGTTGATATTGGCAGTAGTATCACCCGAAGCCCCGAAGTTCTGAAGTAAATCTCATCCATCCAAATCAAGAGTCCATGCATCGATACATCTCACACTTCAGAAGATTGCATGAGCAAGCATAAGAAAAATCTAGAAGCTCGAACTCCCGAAGTGAATCTCGGCCATCCAAAACAAGAGGACACGTGGAGATAGATCTCACACTTTGGGAATTTGAGACTTCAAAGGATTGTAAGAGCTATGAACTAAAAGGCCTGAAGCCTGAACTCTCAAAGTAGTTGTGGACCATTGATCTCAAATCAACAGGAGCCGTTGATCTTTGCAGCAGTATCACCTGAAGGCCCAAAGTCCCGAAGTAACGTCCATCTGACACGTCGCTGCGGGCCCAACCACTCTGCGGGTGTTTTTCAACTCAACATTTGCCGCTCATCCGTGGAGACAAGTGGCTTCCTTTTGTCCCTGACACATGATATTCATTTCAAGCCTTTTAGTTGTGTCATTCACTCATTTCCACATGATGCATGTCACCCTTCTCTTCATGACACATCAAGATAGTGACATCAGGCCACCACGTCAGCATTGGGAGATCATCCTCTAGGATGTAATATTGTTCAACACCATCCCTAAAGAACAGCTAGAAGGATCCTAGAGTTGGAGGGTGGTTAAAATTTAGCAGAGGTGCCTAGATCATGGGCCGTGACTAGATCAATGGCCACGCTTCATTGTGGGGATGCTACTTGCTCGAGCGTTAAAATCCTTGAGTGGTCCCGCAATAAATACCGTGGTATAGAGAAAGTGCTACTTGGCTAAAAGTGGTGAATTACGGGCGCATAAATGATGTGGATCCAAATTGCCCTTGATGGCCCCACAATCATGTGCTTATATAACATCAAATCTGAGAGCAACGCGTGGCAGCTCCCTAGGTGTTAAGCCTCATCCCGATCCTGATGAGATATCAGTTAATAAAAGAAGGATTGGTGGTTGAAACCTTGGCCGAATCCATAAATAGGAAACTTAGAAGCTATGGCCAAGGAGATAAGATTGTGAGCCTGAGGTACCACGATGGACGATTTCTTCTTGCAGACCCATACTGATCGGAGATTGTGTCTAACAGGAGGAAACACACATAGTCTGACAGAAGGATGGACATATGTAAATATTTGAATGAGATGGCCAAATCACACTCCTGGCAATTGTGGACTGATCTGAGTATAAATAGATCAGTTCAAAATTTTGTTATGGTCATCAATTGGTTAAGCAGAGCTCCCTGTAGCACCCATCCACAGGATGCTAAGCAATTAAAAATTTATTTAAACACTTACACATTAACAACTTTGTTTTAGCATTATTTCATTGATTTTTATTTACACATTTCTTCTACAT
>JZKD02S2050053.1:181213-201316 GCA_000966675.3 Picea glauca | reverse complement strand
TGGCTACTCTGGTCATCATAAATCTCTGCACTGTGATGATGTCCCAAAGTGGGGACATTACACATTCTTGGCATCGTTTCCAAGGAACGAATTGAAGACATTTCCCTGGGATTGAACGACAAAGAAATTCTGATTCTGAAGGTGCATAATAAATCAATACCTTGAAGATTGCAACTTGCACCTGATGACTCCACTGTTTCAGTTGTGGCTCCCAAAGGTAGACACAGAAGGTCTACTCCACATCTACCTCTGGAAACACCTGAATATAAACCATAAAATATTATCAAGAAAGGAAAGACCTCTCAAGAAGGACTTTCAGCTACTGTACTAGGTGATTATGGTAATTTACATGATTATTCTTTTAAAACTCCAGTAGCTGTATCCAATTCTCCTTTTATACCATCTGCCAAAGTTTCCAGAAGTTTAGATTTTGAAAGCTTTCCTGTTGAAATTCCCCCTTCTAGTCTTCATTTGGAAGGAGAAAGTTTTAAAACCCCTGTTTCCCTTGAAATTGTAAAGTGGTTTAGACCCAGGAGCTTAGAAGATTTTCCCATTTTGGGTTTTCCTACTCCTCCTCCTATCAAAGTTGTTGTAACTAAAGAGGGGGAAACTTCTTTTCCTTTGAACCCTATACCATTCTCCTCCAACACTCAACCCCTTCCCCCTAGAAACAAAGTTGCATTCCTACCTGTCCAAACTCCATCTCCCCCTTGTTCTCCTACAGTTCACATCCCAATGGCAAGTGCTAATCTTCCTAGAAATAGGATGGATGCCATAGTGGCTTCTAGATATGCCCCTATTGTTTTACCTCATCCTATGAATGCTCTCCCAGTTGGAGACTACCTTAAGTACATGCCCAAGTTCATAGGGGCAGAAGACATAACTGCAGAAGAATGTCTTTCAGCTTTTTATAGTTATGCAGATAATCTTAACATTTAAAATGAAGATGTGTGGATGCAAGTTTTTGTATAGAGCCTTGATGGTGAGGCTAGGAAATGGTTTAGGGGTTTGACTCCTATATCTATTGATGGTATTGAAGCTTTGGATGATTCATTCTTGAGACATTGGGGGGATAATTTTTTTTTGTTTATTATATTATAGAATTTGGGTCACTTAAGAGGAAAGAGAGGGAATTTGTTTTACACTTCTAAAAAATATTTAATAAAATGTACAATAAGATTCCCACTGAAATAAAGCCTACATAAACCTCTGCCAAGATTACTTATGCTAGTGATTTTGACCCAGAGTTTTGCCTCCTGTTGAGAGAAATAAGAGCTACCTCTTTAGCTCATATGCAAGATGCAACCCTTGAAGTAGAGTCTAATATATTGGTAGCTGACAAACTTAGGAGTAAATCTGATAGAGACATAAGAGAAAAGGTAGGGCTGAAGCTTCAACCTCTGATTCCTCTGCTACCTCCCCTCAAGTAGATGAGTTGAAAAAATTGGTAAATCACTTTCTGCAGAAATGGAGAAATTGAAATTTGAAGGAAAGTAGAGCTATAGGAACCCCCAAAATGCTGATAATAGGGGTAATTTCAGAAGAGAAAATAATGCCCCTCAGATCATCCAAATAGATCAAAGAAATAGGGATAGAGATGATAAAAAAATCCTATCCCCTCTCCAAAATAACCTTGTTACTGATGAAGAAGGAGAGGAAGAAGATGTTGATCTTGAAATCCATTGTCTTGGTGACACCTCCTCATCTCCTCATTTAACCCAATCTGCATATGAAGAGTCTCTCATGGATAGCCAACTAAATGAGATGAACAAAAGGGAAAGGACCAGTGACAATCCAAATAGATACAACCTAAGGTCCAAGAAGAAAGAATGAAAGCCTGGCATTCTTGATCAGCCTACTAGAATAGAGCATCTTGTTAAGAGTGTGGCAACTAGAAACAATGAAAAAGAGGCACAAAACCCCCAGCCAGTGGTTAAGATCCCTACCCCAGAAGTTAAGGAGATTCTAAAGCCTCCCTCCTCTTTTAGCTTTGAGAATGATATTCAAAATATTAAAATCCATGTACCTTTTTTGGAGCTAGTTAAGAATGATGATTTCAAAAGGTACCTTTCCAAAATGTTGCAGCCTGAACCTTCATCTCATCCCACAGACTCAGTCAACCTCCAAGATGAAAAACCAACTATCATACTAGGGCCTTTGGTAGAGGAGAGGGATGATTCCTCCCCTCCTTTATATACATAATTGAACATTCATGATAAAGTGTTGCACAACTGTTTAATGGATTCAGGGGCATCTCATAATCTCATGCCTAAGACTATTATGGATGAGCTTGGGTTGGAGGTTACAAAACATTTCGATGAACTGTACTCATTTGATTCCAGGAAGGTGAAGTGCCTTGGGGTTATTAAAGACCTGGTTGTCTCCTTGTTCGAATTTCTAATGAAAAGTGTGGTCATGGATATTGTGGTGGTGGATGTACCCCCTAAGTTTGGAATGCTCTTGTCTAGATCTTGGATCAAAAGACTAGGGGAAATTTGCAGATGGATCTTTCATATGCCACCATTCCTGTGTTTGGGGGAGAACACAGAAGGATTTATAGGGAAGCACAACTTGCTTACATCATCAGTGATGAAGCAAATCCTACCAACCACCCCATTTTCATAGTTGATACTGATTTAGGAACCAATATGTTACAACTCATTGATGCTCCTCGAACACCTATTGAAATCAGGAAGCAACCTATCACCTCTTGTGAAGATCCTCCTCCCAATACCTCTGTTTGGAAGATGTTCTTTGATGGAGACTCTTCTAGGGAGAATGATGGTGCTGGGGTAGTCTTCATTTCTCCTGCCCAAGAGACCATATCCCTGTCTTAAAAACTTGAATTTGAAACAACAAACAATGTAGCATAATATGAGGCTCTTGTTTTGGGTTTGAGGGATGCTAAAGACATGAATATTGAAGATCTAGCAATGTTTGGAGATGCTGAGTTGATTGTTCATCAAGTCAAAAATCGGTATCAGGATAAGCACCCCAGGTTAAGGGCCTACATAAATGAAGTTTGGGATATGGTTGATGGTTTCTTCTTATCTTTTAAGATCTCATTTGTTCCAAGAGAGGAGAACAATATGGAATATTCATTGGTTGTTTCGACAAGTAAGTTCAGGGTTCCTTTGGTCCCCAAACTCAAGTATGATGTGGAAGTAAAGTATAGACCCTCTATACCTGACAATGTCAAACATTGGAAGGTTTTTGAGGATGATCTTGAGATAAAATATTTCTTGAGACTGTGGATGAATTTTCTGCTTCACATATTGATCAAGATCATGATACTGAAGAAAACCCCCATGCTGATATTTTTTTGAATAAAATTGCTGACCATCATATTGTTCAGTTACCCAGTAACCATATTCCAAAGGGATTGGTCCCCTTTGAGAGATTGTATGACAGGAATGATGTTGCTGTGAAGGTTAAAGGTTCAATTGAATATGTTGATGTGATTGAATGCAATTTAGGAACAGAGGATGATCCAAAATATGTCAAATTGTCTAGCAGCTTGTCGAAGGAACAAAGGGCTGAGTATGGCAAGCTTTTAAAAAAAATTACAGACGTGTTTGCATGGAAATATGAAGATATAAGGACATATGACACAAACATTATTGAGCATAAGATCCCTTTTAAAGAAGAGACCAGGCCATTTAGGTAGAAACTTAGACAGATAAATCCCATGCTGCTGCCTATTATGGAAAAATAAGTGAAAAAGCTGTTGGATGCCCAGATCATCATTCCTTTGAGATATTCAAAATGGGTGGCTAACTTGGTGCCCGTGAAAAAGAAAAATGGGGAAGTCAGGTTATGTGTTGATTTCAGGAATTTGAACAGGAGCTCCAAAAAAGATAACCACCCCTTGCCAACGATGGAGCACATTTTGCAAAGAGTGACTGGTTCATCTAGGATGTCTATGATTGATGGATTCTCTAGATATAATCAGATCTCTGTCCTGCCTGAAGATAGAGAGAAGACAACCTTCACTACTCCTTGGGGCACATTCATGTATGCTAAAATTCCATTTGGATTGATGAATGCAGGAGCAACCTTCCAGCGAGCCATGGACATCACCTTCATTGGGGAGAAAGATAAATTTGTAGTCATCTATCTAGATGACAATACAATGTTCTCAAATTCTGACCAAGAGAATTTCCATCATTTGAAGAAGGTCTTCCTGAAATGAAAAAGTTTTGGTCTCTCTCTCAATCCTAAGAAGTCTTTATTTGCTATGAATGAACGTAAAGTATTGGGGCACATTGTATCAGCAGAAGGGGTAAGAATTGATCCAAGTAGAGTATAGGCCATCCAGGCCTTATCTTTTCCTAGATCTAAGAAATATGTCCAGTCTTTCTCGGGTAAGATCAATTTTCTAAGAAGATTCATCTCTAGCTTTGCTGAATTAGTGAAGTACATTACAACCATGCTTAGAAAGGGAAATGAGGTGAAATGGACTACTGAGGCTCAAGAATCTTTTGATAATATAAAATTAAAGGCCTTGACTGAAGCACTTGTGCTTATCATCCCTAACTATTCCAATGAGTTTATGATATTTTCCTTCACCTCATTTGACACATTGACTACTGTTTTGATACAGAAAAATACAGAAGGGTTAGAGAAACCTATTTCCTTTTTCAGCAGAGCATTGAGGGATGTAGAAATAAGATATGATATCATGGAAAATAAGGCTTATGCTTTGGTCAAAGCCCTCAAGGATTTCATAGTATATGTTTTGCATTCAAATATTGTTGCATATGTCCCTTTAGCCTCAGTGAAAGAGATATTGATCCAGCCTGACATAGATGGGAAGAGAAGCAAATGGATTGCTAAAATTATGAAATTTGACCTTTAAATAAAGCCCACTAAATTGGTGAAAGGCCAGGGTTTAGCCAGGTTACTGGCTGAATCAAATTGTAAAGCTTTGGGGGTTAATTTTATGAACATAAACTTAGAAAATTAGCAAGCTGAGATTGCTGATAAAGGCTTTCATGCCGACTCTAGCTTAGCATAATGCACTTGGTATAAAGACATCATACATTTCCTACAGAAGTTGCGTCCTCTCGATGGATTGGGCAAGAATAAGGTGAGAGCTTTGAAACTAAAAGCAATCAAATATTGTCTTATTGATCATGTTTTGTATTGGAAAGATCTTATAGGATTTATGTTGAGATGTCTGGATCCACAAGAGGCCCACAGGGCCATAACTCATTTTCATGACAACTTATGTGGGGGCCATCATTTTTGGAGGACCACAACTTATAAGATCCTTAGAGCTGGGTATTTCTTGCTTAGCCTTTTTACTAATGTTTGTGCAAATTAGAAACAACTCAAATATTTGCCTTTGAAACCTGTGGTGGTTTCGAGACCTTTTTGACAGTGGGGTCTTGACTTCAATAGAGAAATCCACCCAACCTCAAGTGGTCATCACAAGTGGATTTTGACTGCTACTAATTATTTCACCAAGTGGATAGAAGCCATTCCTACAAGGAGTGCCTCCCATAAGGTAATCATTAGCTTTCTTGAAGATATCATGTCCATATTTGGTTGTCCAAGCAGGATTGTTACTGACAATGTTGCCTCCTTCAAAGCTGAACCATTGATCAAGTTCTGTGAACAATATGGGATTACATTAATCCATTCTACTCCTTACTACCCACAAGGAAATGGTTTGGTAGAGTCCTCTAACAAGAGCCTCATAAATATCATCAAGAAATTGTTAGAAGACAACAAGAAAGCATGGGACTCAAAGCTGAAATTTGCCTTATGGGCTGATAGAGTTACAACAAAGAGGTCACTTGGTGTTTCCCCTTTTCAGCTTGTGTATGGGGTTGAGACTATCTTTCCTACTCAACTTGCCTTTCCCATGGAAAAATTCCTCCAGGACTACCAAGGAGAACCTGATGATATGGTCAGGAGGATACAACAACTGGTAGAAGTACAACAAACTAGGGAGCAACTACTTGATAAAGCTTAGGATCATCAACAAAAGATAAAGCGAGTCTTTGACAAGAAGGTAAGAAAGGCAGATTTTCGGCTGGGATATCTAGTGCTCAAATGGGATGCACCCAAGAAAGACAAAGGAAAGCATGGTAAATTCAAAGCCTTATGGATTGGTCCTTTCAAGATTTCTGAGGTATTTTCAAATAACACTTATAAATTGCAGAACTTGGAGGATTCTGAAGTTTTTGGTAGCCCTGTCAATGGGCACTTTCTGAAAAAATATTTCGCCTAAGCCATGATTGGATTTCCATTCATTGTAAATATCACTTTTTCTTTTATTTCTGTTTGAATAAGTGACTCCATAGCCCTAGGAAAAGACACTAAAACTACTTGTTCTTGGAATCTCACAGGAAGCATGCCATCCCCTGTGGAGCCAATGTTATCACATGAAGTTGTCAAGGGTCACATGTGGTTGTTGTTTATACCCAAGTCTGCACCACTGCTCCATCTCTCTCTTTTCCGCATACCATTCCTAGGATTCCCCCCCCATCTGGTTGATAAAGTCGATTTCCCTTTTCGATCAATGACCTGGTTTTACTTAGTGTCATGCTTGACTGATTCTCAGATCAAGGTTTTTTTGTTTTCTTTGAAGGATGAACACATATCGTGATTTTGGTCCAAATTACTGGTCATCTTGTTTGATATTGATTGAGCTCACAAAAAATCTTTCAAGTCCTTTGTTTGCACATGTAACAACCATGAGAACAAAGTGCAACATTCAGAGCAGTCCATTTCGGGCTTGAAACACAAACAAGCAGATATGCTTGATTCACAACGATAGAAATCTCATGAACAATTCAGATCAGTGGCTCTTGAACAATTAGGGTTTTCAAAGTCGCGCAAGGATTAACGACTAGACAGAAGTCCCGAAGACCCGAATTCCCGAAGTTAACAAGGCGCTGCCACAACAACCAAGAGAAAGTGCCTTCTGGGGATTTCCATCCAAAAAATTCTGAAGTCCCGTAGCCCAAACTCCCAAAGTGAATCTCAACCATCCAAACCAAAGGGACATGTGGAGCCAGATCTCTCACTTTGGAGATTCGACACTTCAAAGGATTGTAGGAGCTATGCATTGAAAAGTCCCAAAGAGATGAAGCTCGAACTCCCAAAATAATTGTGAATCGTTGATCCAAACCAACAAGGACCGTTGATATTGGCAACAATATCACTTGAAGCCCCAAAGTTCTGAAGTAAATATCGATTGTCCAAATCAAGAGTCCACGAGTCGATAGATCTCACACTTTGGAAGATTTACTTCAGAGGATTGTGTGAGCAAGCATAAGAAAACTCCCGAATCCCAAAATCTCGAAGTGAATCTCGGTCGTCTAAAACAAGAGGACACATGGAGACAAATCTCACACTTCGGGAATTCGACACTTCAGAGGATTATAAGAGCTATGCACTGAAAAGGTCCGAAGCCGGAACTCCTGAAGTAGTTGTGGACCGTTGATCTCAAATCAATAAGAGCCGTTGGTCTTTGCAGTAGTATCACCTAAAGGCCCGAAGTACCAAAGTAACGTTCGATTGACACGTCACTACGGTCCCAACCACTCCACAAGTGTTTTTCAACTCAACATTTGGCGCTCATCCATGGAGACAAGTGGATTCCATTTGGCCCTGACACATGGTATTCATTTCAAGCCTTTTGGTTGTGTCATTCACTCATTTCTGCGTGACACATTTCACCCTTCTTTTCATGACACATGAACATAGTGATGTTAGGCCACCACATCAGCATCGAGAGATCGTCCTCTAGGAGGTGTTATTGTTTAGTGCCAAAAGTAGTGCCATCCCTAAATCATAGTTAGAAGGATCCTAAAATTGGTAGGTGGTTAAAATTTAGCAGAGGCACCGAGATCACGGGTCGCGACTAGATCAATGGCCACGCTTCATTGTAGGGACGCTACTTGCTCGAGCGTTAAAATCCTTGAGTGGTCCCACAATCGAGACTGTGGTATAATGAAAATGATACATGGTGGAAAGTGGTGAATTGTGGGTGCAAAATTGGTGTGGATCCAAACCGCCCTTGATGGCCCCACAATCACATACTTATATAACATCGAATATGAGAGAAGCACGTGGCAGCCCCCTAGGCATTAAGCATCATCTCGATCCCGATGAGAGATCAGTTAATAAAAGAAGGACTGGTGGTTGAAACCTTGGCTCACTCCATAAATAGGAAACTTAGAAGCTATGGCCGAGGAGACAGGATTGTCAGCCCGAGGTACCACAATGGAAGATTTCTTCTTGTAGACCCATACTGATTCGAGATTATGTTTGACAAGAGGAAACACGCATAGTCTGAAAAAGGATGCACATATGTAAAGCTTTGAATGGGATGGCCAGATCACATTCCTGGCAGTTGTGGACTGATCTGAGTATAAATAGATCAGTTCAAAATTTTGTTATGGTCGTCAACTGGTTGAGAAGAGCTCCCTATTTTGTAATATTTTGATAACAAAGTTGTTATCTGTTTTTATATGAGACTTGAGACTTTCGCATTAATAGTAGTCCATTTCTTTCATCATCTTGTTTAATCTGTATTGAAACACTTGTGCATGGAGGATCCAGACGAGGGTTGTAGTCTTACTATAATGTAGGTTTGATTATAACACTGCTGTGATCAGTTTTGGTATTTTCTTTGTTATCTTGTTTCTTCTTATGCTGAAATGCTCATGCATGGAAGATCCAAATGAGTTGTTGTAGTCACATTGTAATGGAGGTTTGATTATTATGTTGCTGTGATATATTTCAATGTTCGAAACTTAAGTTCAAGAGTGCTCTTGTGCCTGAGTTTTTCTTCAACAAGTTTCTTGAAGGCTGGATTCCCATCGTAGACTTGTCCACCTTTCTCACTAAGTCTTCCTTCTGCTCACCTTTAACCTTAAACCACTGACTGAAGTTAATGAGGACCTCATTTCCCTATGCACTGATTGTCCAATTTATGTGTTAAAACATTTTCATACTGATCTTTTTCCACTTGAACTCCATTCATAAACCTACCTCCACAAACATTTGATGGGTACTGGGCTTATCCTCTTGCAATCTGAGGGTGAATCTCAGTGCTAACACCTCATACCGTCAGCCACTTAAGCTGACCTCATATACAACTTGTGAGAAAGAACAACTTGGCTCTTCCAACCTAACATCATTAATTGCCTTAATTACATTTAACTTTCGAAGGAAAAATGAGAGGGCAATGCCTCTCCCTTCCTTGAATGTGCACCAATGTGCTAGACCACTGGTGTGTGTTGAGGTGGAGCAATGCTCCTACATCACTTGTGCTTCCATTGTTTCTCCTCATACCCATGATTTTTATTGGGTCTCTTCATACCCATAATTTTGATAGGCTCTACGTATGGTTGTTCTCTTGGGGAGCTGATTAGATCCTTAATAGAATTTGATATTGGGCTTTGTCTTGTGTTGGGTACAACTTTCCTTGGGGGTTCAATGGGATGACAATTGAATTATGTGTTATCCTTTTGGAGCCAACAAATATGTCATCATTACTCCCTTTTTATTATGTTGATCATATTAATAGTAAAAACAATAACTTATTACTTCAATAAAGGTGCACATGATAAGATTCTGCACTTGAAGGGGTTTCCCTTCCTAGGGCATATTGAACCATATAAGGGGGACCTAATGGCTGGTGATGTTACATTGTCCATAATTACCCTCTATGGAATAGAGGAAGTTGGAAACATTGTACATTAAATAATACGAAATACAATGGATTCCTAGGCATGGATGAACCACTATAAAAAAAAGAGAGAAGGACAATTCTTGTATGGCCTTGTTATTAGGTCAGATTTGTTGGTTTTGTTGAAGAGGAAAGAGTTTTATCTTTTATGGATTATTGTTTCTCTAAAAACTTAAGGTAGAAGTTTCTTTGACAAACTTTAAAAAGTGAGGTTTGGGAAGAGGTCACAAGATAAAGACACTCCATAATGGAAGGATCTTGAGGATTGTTGAATAAAATATTGTCATTGATGTCAAAGGTTAGTAAGTGATCAAATATAACTATGACTTTAATAAATAACAAAGTTGAAAAGTTAGGTGGAAGTGGAGTTTACGTAAAAGAGGAGTAAACATGAAAGTGGATTAAAGAAAAAGGTAAAGTGAAAGTGGAGTTTACGTAAAAGTGAAGTAAACATGAAAATGGATTAAAAAAGGTAAAAATGAAAGTGCACATGGTTTGTGCACACGGATTTACAAACCATGGTGGTATTTTACCCATGGTATGGTAAAAACTGAATTAAAAATAAAAAAGGGGGGAAAATCAATTATTATTTAATAAAAGTCATGACTCTTAAAAAAAAACATGACTTTTCATGTAAATATTATGGAAAAGTATAAATAAAGAAGAGGTTATAAGAAAAATGTGTGTGTGTGGGTGAAAATGTAATATTCCTATGCATATCATTTGAGGTGTGATGATTGAACACTATTCAAGGAGTGACAATTAAATATTGGTGAAGATCAGATTTTGCATTCTAGAAACTAGATCCGGAAAAAGAAAAAGAAGTGAGTACAGATCTGAGGCATAGGAAGAAGAAGTAGTGAGCACAATGCAAAAGAAAGCAAAATCTAAAGAGAGAAAGTAGAAGAAGCGAGTACAATGCAGATTTGAGGCAAAAGTTGAAGAAGAAGCTAGAATATTTGGTGAAGGCAGAGCGAAAGCAGAAGTTGCAAGAGCAGAAAATATTTGGCAAAGGAAGAAGTAAAGAGGGAAGATAATATTTTGTGAAGATAGAAGCAACAAAGGGGATTGGTGTCTCTTGTAGGTCAGTTCCTACAAACAATAGAGGGGATTGATGTCTCTTTTAGCTTGGTGCCTACAAACAACATAGGGGATTAGTGTCTCCTGTAGGTCGGTGCCTACAAACAATAGAGGGGATTGGTTTCTCCTGTAGGTTGGTTCCTACGAACAACAATCGGGATTGGTGTCTCTAGTAGGTTGGTTCCTATAGATTAATAAAAATAAGATTTTGTGGTTTTCTCCCAAAAGGGTTTCCATGTTAAATACTGTGTCTTTTGGTTGTTGTATTTATGTGATTACTTCATTATGTTCATTATGGTGTATGAATGTTGAAAATAAAAAGATATCCTTATACTGATTCAACACCCCCCCCCTCAGCATAAGTGTCTTCTCAACAAGGATCTCATCAAGTCATAATTTGTCAACACTCTTCATGTTCTGAGCCAGATGACAGATATTGAAATGATTTCATTTACACTTCAATGCTTAAGATGTTCAATTATTTTATTTTTTGCAACATTTCATATTTAGTTATGAAATTTTTTAAAAGATTGTACTTCACTTCTGGGGTAGTGGCAGAGGACCATTCTCTGTTGTATCTTTCTTATTTTTTCAAGATATGATTCTCCATTTGGGTTATGATTGTTTTGACTCTTGCTTGAAAAGTATCTATAAGATTTTTGTAGTAAACTACAAACTTGTCAATATAACAAACCGTCAATAGATTGAGTTCCTAAAGAACTGTGTTGTGGAAGTATATGGAATGGACTTGCCAAATTCTTATCAACATGTATTTACATTCATTAATCAGTTGGGAGTGGCTTTATGACATGCTCTCACATCAAATAACAAGTGAATGCAGATGATGTATTAGGACAACAAAAGTAAAGGTGTAATACACATGTAAGCTGGGACATTGAGTATGGTATTTTAAATAATTAGAATGTTAGTAATGAATATATGATGAATAATAGATTCATTTCATTTGAGATCATTGACAACTGAAAGTGATTGAGATATTAGTGTGAAGTATATTATATGATCACTTCATGAATTATTGTAAATATTGCAGTAAAAATATTATATGCATGAATACTCACATTTACTTAGTTGATTGAAAGTTCATCTTGCAGGTAGAGTGGTCTTGGATATGGTGATGAGTGTAAGACCATGATGAACACTATGTGTTACCACATGAAATATCCAAACATTATGAGAAGAATCTTATACTTATTAAATATGTCTTCTATATAATACAAGTTTGAAACATTTTTTTTTTTGATTGAAGATATTATTATGATATCTCACGATGAATGTATGTATATGATACATGTGAGATGATGGATCTGTCTAGAAAGGACAGATGATGGCTGTTGAGCTGGAAAGCATGAAGAATATCCTACTTTTGTGACACTAGAACCCTATTATAGGCCATGATCACCATTAAGATGTGCTATGCTATGTTAGAGCAAGCTAGGAGATGCCTTGGATGTAATTCTCTATAAGTCTCGATACTTTTCCGTTGTGAGTAAGCCTTGGAAAATGATGGATCACCCAAGGGACTATGTAATAGAGAAGAGGATGCCTAAGCCTGGAGGGCGAGTGACTGCATGGAAGAAGAGGCTTGAATGAGTAAAATGTTACTTGGGATCATGAGTGCATTGGGTGTGTCTAAGAAAAACAATGAGTTGGGTTCTATCCGTGGCAACCATATGGATTAGATACATATTCATCCAAATAAGTATTGATCATTATCTTGTAGTATGAATATATATGCTTTATTCATGAACTCAATATTGACAGATTGTAAATTCATGTTGATAAAATACTTAACGATTAGAAATTTCTATGTTATGCATGCTTACATTGATGAATGATGTAGGCATATGCCAGAATGCTAAAGTTTGGAGGTGTACTAAGACAATGAATAAAATGAAATTCCAGGTATAGCTAAATAATTATGAAGTAGACATTGTTGCAATAAAGAACACTGAGGATGATGCTATTCCAAGGGGGAGGGGTTGTAATATCCCAAATTTTACTCTTGAAATTATTTGTAATTAAATTGTTTAAATACTTTGCATGGATTTTTTATAACTTTGCTACATTGACACCATATCAATGGTGCTGTGAATATTGTACATATTTTATTTTGCAGTTAATAAAGGAGAAGACCAAAATCATTCGAGTTTGAGCACCTACAGGGGCTATGATACCACAAGAGGGGAAAGGTGAGGGTGTCTAAGGGGGGTGTATGACTAAATCATCTACTTATGCTATCTTTAACTCTCACCCAATTTCGATTTTAAATTTCAAAACAAAAATGAGTTAAGAGGATTGGAGGAACCAACTCCTCAATCTAATCCACAACTCCTAAATTTTAGCAAACTATCTCCCCTACATTCTTGGAACTAGGAGGAGAAGTTGCGTTTGAACTCTCTAACCATTATACATGAGGAAAATTCGAATGGGGAGAAGAAGGCTGTTAGAAAAAGTGATAGAGAAGAGTTTAGGAAGGTTAGACATTGGAGGAAGAGAGCCAAGCCCATGATAGACCAACCAACCATGAACTAAAGGTTGTAGCTTTGAGGAAAAGCCAAGAAACCATGGAGAACTCTACTGAAACTTGAGATAACAACTTGGAACTTTTGTGCACACACTGAATATATTTAGAAGGAGTAGTTTCTGAGGACTGGAAAATAGAGAAAGATATTCTCCTTGTGTTGTGTGGAGTAGTGTTGTTCCACATTCGTAGTCAATATTTGGTTCCATTTTACTATCCATAAAATACTTCCTTTGTTTTTCTTTTTCCCTTTTTCCTTAGTCTTTTCCCCCTTTATCGTTTTTTCTCAACACTTAGCCAAATTCAAGTAATGCAGGGTGGGTTAGAACAAGTCTTAGGCCCACACATCTTTAGGTCCATAGGTCCGAAGTCTGTAATCACGTGTCCTACAAAATGTATCTCTTACTTCCACATTCCCCAAATCACACCTTTTTCACTTTCCAACACTTAACCATTTTTCGTGAAAAGTAGATGCAGGGCCGCATACCATTCGTTAACTTTTTATTGAGTCTCTAGGTATGCATACCTTCTAACCCACGTTCTCATGTTTTCCAAAATTCACCCCTACCTATGCAACCCTCAAAACGATCATCTCCCATACTTAGTCACATTTCTTGTTTCGATGTGGTCCTCCTTAATTTTATCCATATCCTCAAGTTCACAAGTCCGTAGGTTTCTAGTCCCACGTTCTACATTGTTCACTTTCCAACCCTCATATTACACTCCCATACTTAACACTTTTCATCCTCCATGACACCACATCACCACTTCCCATCACATTTATGATCCCTACCACATCAACTTCCACTTGTGTAAGCATAAGACCGTTGTTAAATTCGTGAAACACTCGTAAACCTTGCAATAAATTCAAATCTCATGCAAGCTGATAACTGTTGGCCCTTGGTTGTGGATTAAGGAAGAAATCGAAGAATAAGAAAGAGGAAAGGTGAAGTACAAACTGTGCAGAAGGCACATTGACTGAGAATGGGTCGAAGTGGTCAAAGAAGCAGAAAAGAAGGAGCGAAGTAAGGAAAGTGAGGCGTTGAATGAGAAGATCGAGGAAGACAAATCAATAAAGAAGATGGATTGTGGACAACTCAGCAAATGGAAAAAGCTACCAATGGATGATTTGGAGCACTTGGTGGGAAAGAAGGAAAGACATGCTGGCAAAGCCCTAAAAATGCAGGTCAATATGACCTAGGGTTTTAGACATATAGGGTTTTGGATCTAGGGTTTTGACACCTAGACGGTTGCCATGTAATGTATAAATAAAGGTCAAGGAGAGTCGAGAGGGTTGGTCAATAGTTGATTGTTCGTGATTAAGGGTTAAGAGAGTGATTATTGTTGTACAAGAGAAGCATTGCATTGCGAGAGTAGTATTGTATTGTGGATCTTCAGCTGGGTGCAAAGATCAAACCTACAGTTGGGTGCACAGGGAGGGGAGAGAGAAGGAGAGAAAGAGATATGCAACTAAGTGCATAGATAGAATTGTATGTTTCCATTTAATATATAAAGAAACACAATTCTGTGGACGTAGCCCTAGGGAGAGGGTGAACCACGTATATTTTGTGTCTCTTTGGTTGATGCTGTGTTCTTTGCTTTATGTTATTCTGTTATTGCATCATTGTGCTAGATCTGAGATATAACTGTGTGAAGTAGACTTAAGTCGGTAAAGAATAAATATATCTCTACGTGTTGTTGTTTTGGATCCACTTTACTTTTCCTCTAGTTGTAGACACATGTGTCCTGCAACCCCCTATTGCTAATTCGGGTGAGATTGCATCTTCTCCCCAGGTGTTGCCGAAAGGGCCAATAGTTGGGGTTTGTTTGTGCATTGTTAGAGTTGAACCTTAGGTCTTCTCCTTTGCTAACAAATGGTTCCATTGCTGGGACTGAGATCTTATTGAGGGAATGTCAAGGTGGTTTCCATCGAAGACAAAGATTCAGAAGTGGATAGAAGAACAAGAAAGGGACTTCACCGAAGCCCAGAACAAGAAACCTAGCCTTAGTACAGAGGATTGGTTGGGGAGGTATATATTTACTGATATACATGGGATTTTCTTTGGAGGAATTCACAAGGAGATATACGAGTGGTTAGCCATATTAGCAGATACCCAGTTCAAAATCAGATCTAGACCACCTGTGGTTTGGACGTCGGTGCTGAAAAAGAAGGTCAGGAGAGTTGATAATGTCGTATCAAGAGTAGTAGATAATTGGTTTGATAACACTATTGGAGGGTACATTACTGAGTTTTCTATTGACAGAGTAGAGTCATATAGACAAGCATAGAGATATTTCTTTAAGGGACCTAAAGGAAAATTTTTACACTTTTTGAAGTTGAAGATCAAGATGCTATTGCATGAGAAGAACATCTTGAAGATACAATAATTGGTCAGATTGAAAACTGATGTTCAATAACTCAGACAGTGACAATGACACAGAGGTTTGACATACGCGTAGTGGGAGGACCTTCAGAGAGGTTCCTCTAGTAAACCTGTTTGAGCAGAGCCATGAACCACTGGCACAAGACGAAGGGTTCTATAGTGGAGAAGAAGAAGAGCTATTGAATGAGAAAAATTTAGGGTCCGCTAGGGCATAGGAAGAGAAGACTAAAGAACCTCATCAGGAAGAATTAGAAACTTTAAGAACTGCACCGACTGTAGAAGTAAGTACTATTACTCCTCTTGTTGTTTTAGCAACATTAAGTAAACATAGTAGTCATAGTTACTAGGGCACTCAGAGAGCTGTTACCAGTAGTTTAGTACATACTCAGTCAATCAACCTAGGAAGATCTATGGCAGATGAAATGAGGCTACCTATCTTTATAGGATATATATCTAAAGATCCTGATTAGCACTGGTTCTTATGCGAAGTTGTATGGAGTATCAAGCAAGTCAGTGAAAAAGATGTTAAGAGAGCTCAGTTTAGTACTACCCTGAGAGACCGCACACTGAGCTGGTATATGAAGTTTGTTAAAGGGACTGCACAACCTAAACCACTGAACTATATCAAGACTGCGTTGAGTGCAAAATTCAAGAAACCGAAATCGGAGTCGCAGTGCATTACAGAACTAAAAGAAATCAAGCAGAGAGTAGCTGAATCTGTTTGGGAGTTTGATCAGAGGTTTAAAACCTTGACAGGCCGTTTGAGTTTTCAGATCCCAGATGAGCAAAACATGGAATGGTTCATTATTTCCCTCCTAAAACACATCAGAGTTCCTTTGATGCAACAGAAGGTCACTTCGCAGTTTGAGGCACTCGAGATCGCCATGAAACTAGAATCATCCCCTATGAAAGAATCCAGCTTAGGTATGAGTCAAATTTTGAGTCAGCTAACTAGCTTACCTCTGCAGGTTCAATATATGAAGAAAGAAAAGGGAAAATATAAAAGGGAAGACATCTGGTGTATCAGAGGAAAATCAGAGGTCCATGATAAGGAGAACTATCCCCTATTTCATGAATACTTGGCCTTTGGAGCTTCGAGCCCTTTGAAGCAGGTTACTATACCCTGGTGTGAGGTATGTAGAAATAGACATTTCCCTGGTGAATGCTATTACATGAAAAAATATGTCCAGACACCTACCAATATTTACTGCACATTCTATAAATCTGTGGGGCATGATGAGAATGATTGTAGGGATTATGACCTCTTGCATGAAAGGTCAATAGATACATATAGGATTCAAGGAGAGATGCAGCAGGAGAGAAATGCTACGCAGTTTAATTCCCCAGGAAGAGGGAACTTCAACCCTCATGGTGGATTCATAGGAAGAGGATGAGGAGGAGGTATGGGTCGAGGTCGAGGTCAGATCATTTATTATAATTGCGCACAACCAGGACACTTGGAAAGGGACTATTAGAACCCTTGTACCACTTGCAGCTACTGCAACTCATTTGAACATGTTATTGAAGATTGTCCCGTGCTGTTAGCCAAACTTCAGGAGAGACGAGGAGGAAACCATCCAGTACAACTAATATTAGCAGAACCTCGTAGAGAGGATCCTAGAGTCACTATTATCACTAGAGGAGGCGCTGTTACAAGATAAGACAGAGTGACCCTAGGAAAGACTACAAAAGAATCAAGGGTCAAAAGAGCTGTAGAGAAGACACAAGTGTTTGATCCAAGGAAAGAAAAGCAGACGTTTGAAGAGGCAAGATGAAAATTTGGAAGAGATCATGATTCTTCATCAAAGACACAACCAGAAGTGAGAGAATGTGGAATGCCTCTGGCATTCGATCATTCTGCCTCGCTCGGAGAAGGAAAAGAGGTAAGAAAGCTTATGGAATTCTTATGTACTTGCATTAATTTGATTAAGGATGAAAGAGCTGTACAATAACTACAAAATTTGATCAGACAATATGAGATAGGCAGGATAGATCCTCTGTTAAATAAAGCAATACATCAAGTATCTAGGAAGAGAAGGACAAACAAAGAACTACACCTTAATTCTCAAATTGGGGACTATGACATATATTATGTGGTCCTCGACTTATGGTCGGAAGTCAATGTTATGACGAAGCAGACCTAGGCACTCATGGGAAAACCTAAGTTGATTTACTCCCCTATCAGGCTCAGGATGGCTAATCAGCAGGAAGTAAGCCCCTTTGGAAGACTGGAGAATGTCCCTGTGGACATCAACAAGGTAAGGACATTTGTGGACTTTGAGGTGATTGAGATAGTTGATGATAACTGTCCTTATCTTGCGCTATCAGGAATTGATTGGGCTTTCAACAATTCCACTATCGTTGACTTAAAGAAAATAAGAATGACATTTGAAGGTGATGGCCTTAGGGTCATTGCACCTCTTTACCTTGATGAAGGTCGTAGATACACAAAACCCATCAGAGAAGAAGACCACGCATACGAGCTAGAGAAAATATATAAATTGACAGCAAGGCAACAAGATTACATTAATCCTACGACAGATGGGAATTTAAGTCGGTGAAGTGACAATGCATGCTCATCAGATTTACAAGAAGCACTAAAGAATTGGCAGAACAAAATGCATGAAGTTTCAACACGAAGGTGTGCTAGATTGACCAAGGAAGTTCACTGGATTGGCACAAAAGTAAGTAATCTACCCACATTTGATGGTTTAAATCATTTATAAACTTTCTTATTGGAATTTGAATAAATTGTACCAGTACAACAGAGGTTATTGGCACTGGATGAGGACTTGAAAGCAATGCCAACAAGATGGTGGGGAACACACAAGAAGAACATCGCGGACTGGGTGCAATGTCGCATTTTGATGACAGTGCACTTTTCAGACCAAGTCGAAGGGTGAAAAGTTAGATACATAGGTCAGAGCTATCCGAAGGACCATTTGCGAAGTTGTGAGGAATCCTGGAGAAGAATTCCTCAAGACCAATGGGTGCATAAATTCATTAACACTTTGGAAACAACGCCTATTAATTGGTATCTTCAAGCAAAACCACACCTCACCATTGCAGATTGGTATGGTATGAATCATAATTTTGTAGCTACATTTTTATTTGAAATTCAGTACCCCATAGTAGATCAATATTTACAAGTTGTAAGACAAAAAGTCTTTGAGGAGGCACCTAACCACCCTGTTGAGCAAGAAGAGGATGAATGGACTGCACCTCTTCAGAAATTGCAAGGTTGTTACAATATCAATGCTGATGAAGAAGATGATCCTAGGAATGCGAACATCGCAGAAACAGAAGGACAAAGAGACATAGAAGGACTAGGAGTCAAACTACCTTTTATTGGACAGCCAATCAAAATCAAGAAATTTAATATTGGAATAGAGCAAGCACCTAAGCTTGCAAACGTTGGAGATTATTGGGATGATACCACTATTAACAAGATCACAAAACTACTGCATGAATATCAGGACTTGTTTCCAACCAAATTCCTCGAAATGAAGGGCATTAAAGGGCCCATGGGAGAAATGAAGATCCCCTTGAAACCAAATGCAAGGCCAGTCAAACAGAGACCCTATAGATTGAATCCCAAGTATAAAAAGAAAGTCAAGATTGAATTAGACATAATGTTGGAATCATGAATCATAGAACTTGTCGAAGAGTCATAATGGATTAGCCCTATGGTGGTCCAAGATAAGAAGACACAAGAGATTAGAATCTGTGTAGACTTGAGGAAACTTAATGATGTCTGTTTACATGATCCATTCCCTACACCATTTACTGATGAATAGATAATGTGGGAGGACAAGAAGTTTACTCCTTCACAGATGGATTTTCAGGTTATCACTAGATCAAGATTTCCAAGGAAGATCGACATAAGACCACATTTGCAACATAATGGGGGTTCTTTCTAGTACATAGTGATGCCTTTCAGAATAAATAATGCACCAACCATCTTTTCTAGGGTGGTGGTCGAAGCATTCAAGGAATTTTTACATAAATTTTTGGAAGAATATTTTGATGATTGGATTGTTTTTAACTTATTGCAAAATAATATTGAATGTTTAAGACTGTTGGTTGTGGAGCCTGATTATCTTCTTGATTTAGAGGTCTTTTACTTTCAGCCGTGTTTATACCCCATGAAGTATGTACAATCTTCCACACGAGGGAGTGCAGAGGGGGGGTACCCCCTTTGCGGGGTCCGGGGGGGGCTATCCCCCCGGCTGAGGGGTCTGGGGGAAAACGGGCCCCCGAAGAAAAAATTGCCTTGTAATTTCATTGTAAATCTGGACCGTTCATTATAAGGTCGCAGATCTAATGATAGAGATTATGTTAGGGTTTTTTTCCCTAGAAGGAAACCCTCTTTTATGAGGGAAATGTAT
>JZKD02S2050053.1:128019-152833 GCA_000966675.3 Picea glauca | reverse complement strand
TGATGACTATGTATGATGATCCCCCCCACCCTTTTCTCTTTGTGTCATGTGTGCTGGAATATTTCCTAGGGGGGTCCCAGGGGGGCGGGATTTACCCCCTGGTTACGCGGAGAGTTTGGCTTCGGGACAGGGCCCCAAATTGTTTTTTGGTGTTTTTTTCTATTTTTAGCGATTTTATAAATTAATCTCGTATTAAGGGACTAGGGTTTTGGTAGCTGCAAAATACCTAAAATATTGTGTATATATTGTATTGTGAATGGTGAAATTAATACAATGAAGAGTTGAGAGGTGTGGCACCAATGAAGGATGGTTTTCTCCCAGTTAAGGGTTTCCAGTGTAAATATTTGTGTATTATGTGTATGATCCATTGATTAATTTTTGTTTTTCTTAAGAATCTGTATGCATTTCTTTACTTCATAGGTTTAATACTTACATGTGGTATCGAAGCACATTTTTGGCTTCAGGGGGATGCCTTTGTTGTTGAGGGTTTGGCTCAGTCTTGATAGATCAAGTTTATCTTGGGTCTATGATAAACCTGGGTTCAGTGGGAGCTTTGCAGTGGTCATTCGTGTGTTGAAAGAGAATGACAAGTAGTTCTAGAATCGAGATTGAGAAGTTCAACGGTAAAAAAATTGAGCTATGGAAGCTCAAGATGGAGGACCTTCTTGTAGACAAAGAACATTGGATCATTGTGGATCATGGTACACAACCTTCTAGAACACAACCTAGTAGTACACAAACTATTTTTACACAAATTACTAGTACTCAATCTACTAGTATGTTGAAAGAAGATTGGGAGAAGTTGGATAGAAGAGAAAGGAGTATGATTCAACTCTGCTTGGTAGATTCAATGTTACTGAATGTATCGAGAGAATCTATAGCCAAGGAACTATGGGAAAAGTTGGGGAATTTGTATCAGTCAAAGTTTTTGGTAAACAAGTTGTTTCTTCGAAAGAAGTTGTATCATCTTAGGATGGAAGGTGGATATTCTGTGACAAAGAATATAAATGCCTTCAATACTCTAGTAAGTCAACTTGGATCTATTAATATTACACTTGTAGAAGAAGATAAGTGTAATAATTTGTTATGTTCTTTGCCAGACTCTTGGGATAATCTAGTTATTAGTACCACACAATCTACATTGAAGTATGAGGATGTAGTTTCATCCTTGTTATTAGAAGAGACGAGGTGGAAAATCATGGATAGTCATAGCACATATGTTTTATTTGTAAGAGATCATCCCCATGATAGGAATATTAATAAGTCCTTTTTGGGGAGATATAAATGTAAAGGTATAACTAAATCCCTAGGAAAATCTTTGAGGAAATGCTGGAAATGTGGTAAAGCTTGGCATTGTAAGAAATATTGTAGGTCTAAGAAAGTTGATAAAGCAAAGGGATCTCATGATGCCTCTTCCACAGAGGTGAAAACCTCCACTGAAGAAGGAGGTGATATTTACCTGACATCTATAGGTACACATGAATATCGTGATGTATGGTTGATCGAATCAGGTGCATCATTTCATATGAATCCTCATAGGGAGTGGTTCAATGAATATGAAAAGTATGATGGTGGTGATGTCTTCCAAGGAGTTGACTCGACAACCAAAATCATGGGATGTGGAAAGGTTAAGTTGTTGATGAAAGATGGAAGGATTATAACTCTCCCTAGAGTTCTATACATTCCATATCTAGCCAGGATCCTAATATCTGTAAGTAATTTGGATGATGCAGGTGTGGATATTTTATTGGGAAAGGGAACTTAAAAGATGGTCAAAGGAGAAATTGTGTTGATTAGGGGAGTTAGATGTGGAAGTCTGTACAAGTTGTTGGGAAGAACTTATACTAGTGGGTGTAACATTTTTGTTGTCCCTAAGCAAAGAAATAAAAAAGACAAGATCCATACTGTCCCTGGAATGAATACCATGCTATGGCATCAAAGACTGGGACATATTGGAAAAAAGGGCCTTCAAACACTACACAGTAAAGGTATGGTTGAAGGTATGTCTAATTTCACCTTGGATTTTGATTTCTGTGAACACTGCATATATGGTAAACATAATAGAGTAATATTCCCATCTATTGCTACAAGATCAAAGGGGATCTTAGAGTTGATACATAATGATTTGTTTGGACGTGTTCCTATTCCATCACTAGGTAAATCTGTGTATTATGTTTCATTCATAGATGATTTCTCAAGAAACACATGGGTTTATTTTCTTAGGAGGAAATCTAAGGTATTTGATAAATTTAAAGAGTTTAAGGCTCTGGTAGAAAACAAAAAAGAGAAGAAAATAAAGGTGTTGAGGACAAATAATGGTGGAGAATTTTGTGTTAATGAATTCAAAGAGTTTTGTAAGAAGTGCGATATATAAAGGTAGAAGACTACTCCATACACACCTCAACAGAATGGGGTTAAAAAAAGGATGGGCATAACGTTGATTGAAAAATCAAGGAGCATGCTTAATGGTGTCGAGTTAGGACAAGAATTCTGGGCAAAGGCAATGGGTATTGCATCTTATTTGGTAAATAGATCACCCTCATCAATGTTGGTGGAAAAAAATCTGTATGAAGTATGGGCTGGTAAGAAACCCTCTCTTGAACATCTCAAAGTGTTTGATTGTGATGCTTATGTACATGTTCCAAAGGAAAATAGGAGTAAGTTGGATAATAAAGCCAAAACATGTATCTTTATTGGTTATAAAGTTGGTATGAAAGGTTATAAGAATGGGAACCCATAAACTAAGAAGACTGTTTACAATCAAGATGTTGTTTTTAGAGAGGTTAAAGATGTTCCCAAATAGGAATTCCTACCAAGGAAAGAAGAACTTGAGAAAATAGAGTCTGAGATGGATGATGCAAAATATAAATCAACAGAAGAATATGAATCAGAAGAAGAGGAACCTCATACTTCAGTATTGAGGAGATCAATGAGGGAAAGAAGGCAACCAAAAAGGTATAGTCCACTTGATTTTTGTGCTAATTTTGCTTTATATATTATTGATTATGATCCTAGAACTGTCAGGGAAGCAATGAATTCAGAGGGTAGTAAACTTTGGAAGAAGGCCATGGTTGAAGAGATGGATTCCTTGGATAATAATGAGTCATGGGATCTGGTTGAGTTGCCAACTGGAAGAAAGGAAATTGGCAACAAATGCATGTTTAAGAAGAAGTTGAATGCAAAAGGAAAAGTGGAGAAATACAAAGCTTGGTTAGTAGAAAAGGGTTATTCCTAGGTAGAGGGAATTGACTTAGGTGAAATTTTTTCTCCTCTTGCCAAGTTAATTTCTATTAGATTTCTTTTATCCATTATTGCTGCTTTTGATTTTGGAGTAGAACATATGGATGTGAAGACAACCTTCCTACACGGGGATCTGGAAGAAGAAATCTACATGAAGCAACCATAAGGATTTGCAGTGAAGGAAAATAAAGAGCTAGTTTGTAAGCTAAAGAAGTCACTATATGGTCTGAAGCAATCACCTAGGATGTGGTACCAAAAGTTTGACACATATATCCTTGGACTGAGATTTGTGAGAAGCAGGGCTGATCGATAGGTATATTCCAAGAAGGTTGGTAATCACTTCATTTATGTAGTGTTGTATGTTGATGACATGTTGCTGGTAGGAAATAACATGGATGTTACCAAGGAGGTGAAATCACAAATATCCTCCAAATTTTACATGAAGGATCTCGATGCTTCTAAATTCATTATGGGAATGGAGATTAAAAGATATCGTGCAAACAAGAAACTCTGGTTGAATTAGAGAAAATATTTTGATATGATATTGCAGAGGTTTAATATGCAGGAATGAAAAGCGGTCAAGGTTCCTATTCCTATAGGTGTAAATTTATCTACAGATCAGTGTCCCAAGACACATGAAGAGGAAGAGAACATGTCCCATGTTCCATATGCTAGTGTTGTTGGCAGTTCAATGTATGCAATGGTCTGTACTAGACCTAGACATTGCACATGCAGTGGGATTTTTGAGTAGGCATATGCCAGAACTAAGGAAGGAGCATTGGATAACAGTAAAGAGGGTTCTTAGGTATTTGCATGGCACTTATAGTTATGGATTATGATACCAAGGAAGTCTAGGATTTAATAGAGTGTTGGACATACATGGGTTTGTTGATGCAGACTGGGTTGGAGATATGGATTTCAGAAGATCAACAAGTGGGTATGTTTTTAACCTATTTGGAGGAGCAATCAATTAGATGAGCAAAATATAGGCTGTAGTGGCACTCTCAACTACAAAAGTTGAATACATGGCAACCACTCATGCATGCAAGGAAGCAATATGTTTACATAGATTATGTTTAGGTATTAGGTTGTCACAACAAGATGTAAGGTTAAATTGTGATATTCATTGTGCAATATTCCTAGCAAAGAACCCAATTTATCATTCAAAGACAAATAATATTGATGTTCAATATCACTTTGTGAGAGACATGGTTGAAGACAAGAAGGTGTTGTTGGAGAAGGTTGACACTTTGAAGAATTCCACAGATTTATTGACAAAGTCTATGAGCACCGAGAAGTTCTTCTGTTGTAGAGAAATAATGGGAATTGTTTCCCTGGATTGTTGACTATTTAATCCTATGACCCCCTATATGCAAAGAAAATAACAAGTGGGAGAATGTTGGGTAGGTGTTATATTATTTGCATGTGTGTGGGGGGTGTGTCAGATTTGATGACTGCATCTGACAATCCGTCCCCACTTCACTCTTTCTGTCATGTGCATCAGGTGCTTTCCTAGCGGGGTCCCAGGGGGGGAAGGATCCCCCCCGTCTGGTTACGTGGAGCATTCAGGTCAATGCCCCCAAATTTTTTTTGGGTGTTTTTTTTCTATTTTAGTGGTTTTCTAAATTAATCCCAGATTAAGGGATTAGGGTTTTGGTAGTTGCATAATACCTAAAATATTTTTTATATATTTTATTGTGAATGGTGAAATTAATACAATGAAGAGTTGAGAGGTGAGACACCAAGGAAGGTTGGTTTTCTCTCGGTTAAGGGTTTCTAGCCCAAATCTCTGTGTACTATGTGAATGATCCATTGCTTAATTTATGTTTTGCTTAAGAATCTATATGCATTGATTTACTTCACAGGTTTAAAACTTACAACAAGAACTTGAGAAGAACTTGAAAGATTGTGGGAAACCCTTTCCTATGAAGAAGAAAGAGAAATCATAAGAAGATAAAGACAACGAGCTGGAAATTAAGAAAAGACTCGAAACATACAAGGGTTCAATAACAAGAAGTAAGAGTAAACAACTTTAGACTTCTAAAGTTGGAGAAAGTTCTAGAAATGAGATAAGAGAGACTCAAACAATGGGTGATATATAATAAAGAAATGGGATCCCTAAGAATCATGAAGAGAGAAACGAGAGACAAAGAATCCCACGAAGAAGGGTTATAAATAATGACGCAACACCCCCTGCCTCAGCAAGTTATGTGCGACCTCCTGGTCTTAGGATTGTTCCCGAATTCTTCCTTGAGTCGAAGCAGCTCCCTTGGGTCTCTATCAAAATCTGAAGAATCCAATCCACAGGTCCTTCATGAAAAATCCACTGGCACAAACAATGCACCAGGCGTGAGTCTTCACCTTCACATGGCCACCAGACATGACCACGACCCTTTCTGAAAAGGGATTTTGGGTTTCACGATTTTGGGAGTTCTGATGTCAAGTTTCTTGACCCTTCAATTCCACGAACTCCGAAATTCCGAAATGCCAAAATTCCGGTCTATGCGATTGTGTCCTCCGTGACCACAGCCCAACTCTGAAGGTATGTCGCGTTTCACGACTTCAGGACTTTCAATGTCAAGTGCCCGACTTCTTCTCCTCGAGATTGTCAAAATGTTGAATCCCAAACTGTCAAAATGTATGACTGCAGTTCCACTCCAACAATACGTTGCTTTCAGGACTTTGGGGTTTCCAACGCCGAATTGCCCTATTTCTTGTCCTCCGGATGGCTGAAAAGATGAATTCCTCCTTTTGGGAATTTCCATGAAACCTCGATCGCTCTCCATGTGTCCTCCTATTGGAAGATCATGATCCTTTCAATATTTCATGGGTCAAGAGTCCCGACTCTTTCCCTTTGTATCTCCCGGTAGCCGAAATACCAAAATAGGCCTTTCATTCCCTTCTACACATACGAGGTTTAAACCTCGTGCAACTTCTCCTGGATCTTGATGGCTATCAGTCCATGCACCCAGATCTAACGAACCATATCTCTTTCTCCTGTGCACTCTCCTCCTACTTGACTGGACATAGATTCAACGGTCCAGATCTCGTTCTCTCTAGCTGATCTAATGACACCTGTGCTCTCTCCCGAGCTTGCGTTTCTTCTTGAACTTGGAAGACTTCAAACGCTTCAAAGGTCTCAACCTTTGCTCTTGCTATGAATCCTGTATCCTCAGCTCCTACTTGCATTCTAAAGATGCTATCCCTCCTAAGATTTTCAAACTCTTACTCACCAAAGGGTGTCTTGACTTCTGTGATTCCTAGCAGCTATGGCTCTGTGCGCAAAGGAAATTTTCCTCCTGAGATTAGTCCTCTCTAAAACCTTGAAAGGTTTCTCAACTTATGCACTCTCTGCAGAGTCTCTGCACACAAAGGTGCTATCTGTCCTAAGCTTCATGACTTTAGAATAAGTCCTCTCTCTCTCCCACTCTTGCTGCCTGACAAGCCTTCAGACGACTATCTGTCTGTCAACACTTTACTTAGGTGTTGGCCTGGTGCATTCCTTTCCTGGGTCTTTATCCTCTTGAGATTCAATTGCTCAGGCCTCTAAGGTCTCTTCCCCTTTTTATCCTTGAAAGGATGGAGATGCCCTCTGGCAACTTCCTACTCAAGCACTCCTTGCTGAGCCTGCAGGGTGTTCAGTAACCCTGTGAAGGTATTCCCTTGACAATTGTTCTTCCTCTGAACTCAAACAATAATTCCCTTTGTGCACTCTTGCACTTTCTCAATGCCCTCCTGGAAGATCTTTTGCAGACTCCTCAATGAATCTATCTTCTCAACGAACTTGAAACAAAGTTCTCTCCCTAATGCATTCAGTGCATTCACTTGATGCCCACCTTGCAGAGATTTCACAGAATTCTTAGAAATTATGTTTGTGCTGTGCCCTCCTCTGCACAGTCTCACCTCCAAGGTATTCAAAAACCTTGAGGCTTCTCCCTGAGTCAGTGACTTCCTCTGGTGTGCCTTCCTGGCACGTCCTTGCTTGAATCCGCAGAATTTAGAAGTGCACTCGTTACACTGGCTTGCAGAACCCGCAGTGTTCTATCATGCACTCCTTGCATGAAGCCACAAAGAACCTAGACCTGGAATCAAAGAAATCTAAACAGATAGGGAAATATATCCATCTCCTGCAGATGGAACTTAACATACATCTACAACATATATGAGTACACACACATAATATTCATGAAATGCATAACCACACAAAGACTCAAATGCAGGAAAAACTGTTCTTTGTATTAATATGAATGCATGTTTACAATGTGAGCTCAGACTGCAATAGAGTCTCTCCTCTCCTCTACTCACCAAAGGGTGTCTCGACTTCTGCGATTCCTAGTAGTTATGGCTCTATGTGCAAAGGAACTTTTCCTCCTGAGCTTAGTCCTCTCTGAAACCTTGAAAGGTTTCTCGACTTTTGCACTCTCTGCAGAGTCTCTGCACACAAAGGTTCTATCTGTCATGAGCTTTGGGACTTTATAATAAGTCCTCTCTCGCTCCCACTCCTGCTGCCAGATGAGCCTTCAGATGCCTATCTATCTATCAACACTTTACTCAGGTGTTGGCTTGGTGAATTCCTTGCACAAGTCTTTATCCTCTTGAGCTTCAATTTCTCAGGCCTCTAAGGTATCTGCCCCTTTTTCTCCTTTAAAGGATGGAAATTCTCTCTGGCAACTTCCTTCTCAAGCACTCCTTGCTGAGCCTGCAGGGTGTTTAGTAACCCTATGAAGGTCTTCCCTTGACAATTCTTCTTCCTCTGAACTCAAACAAGATTTCCCTCTGTGCACTCTTGCACTTGCTCAATGCCCTCCTAGAAGATCTTCTGCAGAATCCTCAGTGACTCTGTATGCTCAATGAAATTGAAACAAAGTTCTCTCCCTAATGCATCCAGTGCATTCGCTCAATGCCCACCTGGCAGAGCTTTCACTAAATTCTCAGAAATTCTGTCTGTCCCATGTCCTCCTCTGCACAGTCTCACCTACAAGGTATTCAACAACCTTGAGGCTTCTCCCTGAGTCAGTGACTTCCTCTGGTGCGTCTTCTTGGCACATCCTTGCTTGAATCCGTAGAATTCAGAAGTGCACTCGTTGCACTGGCTTGCAGAACCCGTAGTGTTCTGTCATGGACTCCTTGCATGAAGCCACAAAGAACCTAGACCTGGAATCAAAGAACTCTGAACAGATAGGGAAATCTATCTATCTCCTGTAGATGGAACTTAACATACATCTACAACATATATGAGTACACACACATAATATTCATGAAATGCATAAACAAACAAAGACTCAAATGCAAGAAAAACTGCTCTTTTTATTAATATGAATTCCTGTTTACAATGTGAGCTTGGACTACAACAGAGTCTCGACTCTCCTCTCCTCTCCATTCAACTACTAACATAATATCCCATATCTTTTACATGAGGGGGATCTTTGAGCTCTTCCCTCCAAGCTACCTACCCTATTCAATTACATTGAATTTACAATGAATGGCTGTCTAGTCTGGATCGGATCTATATCCCAACCTTACAACCTATTTAAGACAACCTACATCTAAATCCTGCACATATGCATGGATTTTTGGCTTTTCCAACCTTACAACATTTAATAGAAATTCAAATTTCAAAATTGAGAGGGCTGCGCCTCTCCCCTTCCATTGAATGAATGCTTGATGAGCTAGCTAGATGGCGCACTGCTAGCTTGGAGCGATGCTCCTGCATCAAATAGCCCACTCAATCTTCTAGGGGAATAACACCAATTTCCTACTCTTCCACAAGGAGTCTTGCCAATATTTTCAGAAGATGGAGTGATGGATCCTGTTAGAGTAGGAAATTTTGGGTAAGTTTTGGGAATCGTGTGGGAGAAAACCGTGTGAAAAGTAAGAAAAGGAGAAGCACACACAAAAGACAATTAGCGCATATTTAGGAGCTAACACGCAGAAGGAGAAAGTTAGTTAGTAGTAGTTAGACCATTTGGTCCATTTTGTAACGAGCTAATCCCTAGTAGCAATGTATAAATATGTATGGGTATTGGGTATAAATTAGAGAGTTTATCAAGTATTAAGTGGTGGTTGGAGTTAGAGATGAGAGCGAAGTGACAAATGAAAAATGGAGCTAAGTGTGCACTGTATGCGTGAATGGCTAGGGCATTTTGAGTAGAACTGATTATCTTATTTGAGCATAGTGCGCACCAGTTGTAAGGATTGAACCTAAATGAATAATATAAGAAGCCAATCGTTGTGGACGTAGCCCATTTTGGGGTGAACCACATTAAATATATGTGTCATGATATGTTGGTTTATTCTGTTTGTTGCACATATGTAATAGATTCTTAATGGTTGATGTGCATATGTATTTGATGGTTCCACACATATGTTGAATGGTTAAGTAAGATAAATCTGTCATATGTTATGATTTTATTATGATTTTGCGCATATGGTATATTTCATGTTTAATGAATTTTAGAAAAATCCCCATTCCCTTCATGATTGTGGAATCCTAGCTCTTGTAGTCCCCATAGGTACCTCGGGTGAGACTTTACCTGCTTGCGGGTGATGCCGAAAGGGCCAGTATCTTGGGATTTGTTGGTGAATTAATGTTTAACCCCAGGTCTACCCACTGCATGCCAACATATCTAAAGAGACATATGGATCAATTCTTTACTATATGTGAAATCCATCAAATAGAACATGGTGACGTAGTGGTGAGAGTTTTTCTATAGACATTGATGGGCCTAGCCTATGAACGATACACGTCTCTTCTTTCCTGGTTGATTTCCCCACTTGATGATATAGAGACTATGTTCATGACCATGCATGCACCCCTAGTTGCATACCATACCTTGCTCACACAATTTACTCAAATCCATTTGAAAAAGAGTGAGAGAATTAAATACTTCAACTTGTGATTTTTTAAGATGTTAACTCATATTCTAGAAGAGAAAAAACTAAATAATCCAATTATACTCAGACGCTATAAGAATGCAATGCCAACAATTGTAAAATATGCTATTAGAGATACAAAACTAGAATATTTATATGGAGCTATGCATAAAGAAACCGAGATGGAAGAAATTATGTTAGAAACAAATGTTGATCCCGAAATCATCCTTTGAAAATTTCAAAGGAAAATGGATAATATACTTTAGAAAATCAAGGAGCATCAACCTCGAAGAATGTTGAAAAATGAGGAGTCAGTGGGAGAATATTCTAGGGTGTTATCCCTAATGTAAGAAATGATCCAGCTATGACCCAAGAAACAAGTCAAAGACTAGAAATAGCTCAAATGAATAGGACCATTCGACATATGCAAAATGAGCTAACAAGATTAAGAAGAGCAATTTTTTTTATCCTAGCAAATCAAAACCCGAGAATTCCTACTCAAGAGAAAAGAAGAATTCCTATCGAGGAACACATAATAAGAGATGATGATAGGAATGAAGAACATAGGCCAAGGGCACCTAGAGTGCCAAACCCTAATGCTGTTGTGTTGGAAGAAACTCTTGAGGAAGAAAATTTTGGAGATTTTGACCAAGAATCAGACATCATCCAAGATGAAATTTTGGAACAGTACAGATAGATGAACGAGAATTATCCTATTACATTTTTAATGAACAAGAAGAGTTTGATATTTTGCAAGAAAATGTTGTCCAAAGAAGAGCACAAGTAAACAAGTTCAAATCAAAAGAAGCTCTAGAAAAGGAAAAGACAAAAATAAATCAAGCAGAAACAACAAAGTAAACAAGTTGTGGAGCTAGGAAAAGACTCCACAATAGATGACTTATAATGTGATTTCTGATTTATCTAAACTTATAATTACTTTGCCTTTTATGGAAGTACTCAAGATACCACAACAAAGGGAAAAATTGTTAAGGATACTTGATGACTCATATACAAGAATGGAAGTTGCAGTTATAAATTCCAAGCAACAAAAAAGCTTCTCATTAGTCAACTCAAAAGGAAAAGTCCCACCGTTCTACATTAGCATAGAAAATCATGTTGTTGTATTGCATAATTGTTTGGTTGATAGTGGGGCTAGAAACAACATCATGCCTTTCTCAGTTATGCAAGCACCTAGAATGGAACGTACGAAACACTATGATATTGGGGAAAACAATTATGCTATTGACTCCATAAAGGTCCCAACCTATGGGGAGATTACATGTTTTTTTTCTTGGATAACCGTGGCCCCTCATATCATGATAATTTTTACCATTATATTGGTAGACCTACCTCCAACATATGGAGTTATTCTTGGTAGAGATTGGTGTTCATTGATTGGAGGTTATATCATGAATGATGGAAGTTGTATGATGTTTTCTCACAATGATGGAAAAATGGTTAGAGTTCCAAGAGAATTCAGAAAACATGTGTCTTTTAGGAAGAAAGTGAGCAAGTTAATGCAAAACTATCTTGACGTTGAAATGGGAAACTATGTTGTTCTTGATCCAAAACAACTTTGCATTACAAATCAAGAAAAATAGAACTCCTTTCAAGGTTATTGGAAGATGTCCTTTGATGGTGCTTTTTCTAAATCTAGAAATGGAGCAGGAATCAATTTTAAAAACCTTGAATCTATTACACATCCACATGCAATAAGACTTGAATTTCCATGCATTAACAACGATGTAGAATATGAATCACTAATTCAAGATATGATTCTTTCCCTTCAAATGAAAGTTGAAAACTTGGTGATTCAAAATTGATCACCAATCACATCAGAAAGAAATATGGGGTTAAGAAGGAAAAATTAAAGTGTTATGCAAGGAGGGTTTCAGAACTCATGGATCCGTCAACTGTTTCAATATATATTTTATCCCCAGAGAAAAGAACCAAAAGGAAGATTCATTAGAAGTAGTTTCATACCTTTTCAACATAGATGATTCTCAAAGACAAGACACTTATCAAGTAAAGACTATATTTTGACCTTCAATTCTAGATAACCAAGAATACTTAGAAGTTTTAAAAAATGATGAGAATGTCATAAATTTTCTTACTAGTGATTACCCCATAACTTATTTTGATCTAGAATAAGATCAAAACTCACATGGAGAAATTCATTAATAGAATCATAAATTTACCTTGAAGATATATATCAGTTTGGAATCCCTCTTTACGAGAAATGATCAAACGAAAATTTCAAAACCACTAGAAGAACCCTCTGTCAAGAAGGTCCAAGAAACAAAAAAGATAAACATTGGTACTCTTGAATCTCCAAAATATATAAACTTGGGTACCAATTGCATAAGTGAAGACATTGATCAATACACTTAGTTTTTTAAAGCTTTTCAAGATATCTTCGCATGGAGCTATGATGATTTGAAAGAATATGATAAATCGATATTTCAACATATCATACCTTTGAAAGAAGGAGTCAAGACATTCAAACAAAAGTTGAGAGTGATAAATCCTAAGATAAATCCCTTAGTAAAGATAGAAATTAAAAAATTAAAGAAAGCTGGTATAATTTCTCCTAGTAGACATTCAGACTGGCTTTCAAATCCAATAGTAGTGAGGAAAAAGACTGGTGAAATTCGTCTTTGTGTTGATTTTAGGAATTACAATTGAGTTAGCATAAAATATAATTACCCATTTTGTAATTGTTACAGCGTCATTTGACACCACATATGCTCATGATAACTCACTGGCCTCGGTTACATCCCTTTTCATGTTTGCAAGAGAGAAATCCTCCTTTTCCTCCCTAAAAATATCTTTAAAAATCCCATTTTTCTATATGTACATGCCTATACTTAAATCAACTCATATACATACACGACTTGCTAGTTATCAACCCACGTTGACGGGTTCCCTAGGTTCCTGACCTCCTATATCCCGTTCATAATTACTCTAATTGTCAAAAGGGAGTATAAAAGAGAGCCTTGGGATGGAGAAAAAATAGATCAAAGAGATGCAACCTTATGTTGGCAGTTTCCATATAGCCTTCCAAGCCCATGTTTCCCTTTGTTTCTGAGATTGTCTTACCCTTTGAAAACCCTTGTTTTCAAGATTTATGTTTCCCCTTATCTCATCAGGAAGAAAGCCATTAATTCCTTGGACCCGCTGGAACAAAAAAATTCTGAGGTAGTGCTTGTCATCTCAGGCCTTGGGTGGAGGAACTTGGAGCCTAGTTTTAGGATTGTGCCGCATCGGTTACAGGTTGCAACCAAATCCTTTGCTATTGTTAATAAAAGAACTCTCATTCTCGTCCATTTCTCTTTGTTGATTCATGCTTTTGATGTGATTATTTGTATCATCTTTTGAATCTAACATAGAAAGTGAATTTATTATATTTAATTAGTTAACAAATAACTACATGTTTGCAGTTGCATACTTCTTTGTTTGTAGGATTTTCACAGGATCATGGTGAAGGAGTTCTGGAGTGAAATTCCTCGAGAAGGATCGAATTCAAATGATTAGGTTCCTGGTGTTGGTGTCCAAAGATGTCTAAAAACAACATTAGTTTAACATTAATTTATCAACTCGAGGAGTCGTCTTTTATCTCAAGAATATCAACAAAGTCTATGCAGTTAGCTTGTAAAGGCTAAAATCGTGTAGTTAAAGTAAATCTGAGTTTATCAACAATCAAGTTCCTCAAATGTTCACTAAAGATTCTGAGACTCAATGGAATTGAAATCTGATTACTAAAATGCTGTAGAATGAAAAGGAACTAATTAATCTATTGAATTCACTTAACTAAAAAGCAGTTATTGAATCTAAGTAAAGACTTGTAGAATTAACTATTAACTATGAATTCTAATTACTGGAAAGGAAATAGCGAATTAATCTATCTATGGAAAGAAACAACAATTGTAATCTAATCAAAAGGGACAACTAATGTAACTTCTATTGAAAGGAACATCAATTATATCTTAACGGAAAGGAATAACAAATGTAAACTAATTGAAAGGAACAACAATTGTGAATCTAAGTAAAAGAACAACACATATGAAATTATGAGGAACTGTCAAGCAACAAACTAAAAAAATGGAAATAAGAACAACAATCATTAATACTAAGGGAAATATCTATCTTCTGTACGCAAATAACATAAAATCATTAACACACTTATGCATTCATCTTAACTATTGTAAAGGAGATTTGAATCACAAAACATAAATCAAACTTCAAACTGATACAATTAAAGAACGAGACAATAACTCCTTTAGATTGGGCCCTCGGTCTTTAGAAGCACTACTATGAGAAACTCAGAATGTAGAAATGGTGAAAACGTTCAAAGTCTTTATTGATTCCATAGATGGTAAAACATTTACAAAAACTGCTTACGGAGAACAATTATGAGTTCTGAATAATTGAATGCAATTCTTCTATCCCTTCTCTGGATCTATTACCCTCTATATATTACAATAATATGGGTAAATCAAGCTATCCCGAGGATCGAAAGATCGTCGGGATTGCTTTGCTATTATAAAGTTACAACATAGAAAATCAATTATCTTCAAAATTGCTTTGCACCAAAATTCCTCAACCTCCAATAGCTTGCACATGTTCAAGATCTCCTTGGCTATCTCGGGTTTGACAATATTTATCAAATCTATAACAAAATCCAAAAATTCCAATCATATTTTAGAATCTATTTAATATAACTTTCAATAATAACAGTAAGAGACATATTAATCATTTTCTATCCTATTTATCCCTAACTAACTGAAAAGTCAATCAAGATTATATCATGAACTATGGGAAAAGGAAGATATTTATACCTTTTTCATAACCCAACATACCCCCCAGCTTACCTTCTTGCATGTCCTCATGCAAGCTGAGATCTTACATGTAAAGTAGTTATGTTGTAGGGAGGAGAAGTTGGTTCACCAGGTCTCCTGGAACCATTGTTTCTTTCGAGCACTTCAAAAGTGATGTCCTGCCTCTTTTTATTAATTTGATAATACCTCTGGTAACTTTCTGGAAGAAACCAGATGAGAGGGGGGTTATACCTGCACCCGATCCAAGCAGGCCCTTCCTCCTGGAGCAGTCTAGAATACCTTTCTACTCTGAAGGTTGTTGCAAAAAAATTCCTATACCCCATGGGTTCCCTACTTTTAACCTCATTGGAGGATGCATCCCATCTCACCTTAGAAGTAGCAAGAGATTCTTCTTTGAGTTCTCTAAAGTATGTGATGCCTGCGCGTATGACCTATAGATGGATAGGGGATAATGAGGTCGGGACCCCCTCCCTTTTCATAAAGGTCCTATGTCGCATAATGGTTGGAGAGGACTTTGGAGACTCTCCCCTGATCCAAAAATCTAACCTAGTTTCCCTCTTCATGAAGATTTTGTGAGCTTTACCCCATCTGACCTGGTTCTTAGTAAATGACATGAATGCTTGGAACTGTATGTCCCCTATGAAGGGACCAGGGTTATCTCTTCTATCTTCTTCCAAAATGAAATTGTGGAAGTATAATTCACACATAAGGTATTGTACCTTCTCTTCCTGATCTCTGAAACATGAACTAAACTCAGGTACAGTGGAAAATGAAATGGGTTTACCTGCTCTGATGGCCTTCACTCTCAACAAAAGGTACCGTTCCAGCAAGAATAAAGTGTAATTAGTGGCAGGGGATCTGCAATTGATGGCATCAGAGTAGACATCACAGATTTCTTTGATTTGCTCCAAATCTTTTTCTATTTGGGTTTGTACCTTTTTTTACCTTCCCTTGGGCTCTGGTGATCTCAGCATAAGTCTCACTTTCTATTGCTGACATGTCCTTTAGTTGTTTAACAACCTTTTGATGTTCAACCCTAGTGACCATCTCATCTCGGTATTGAGCCAATGCTTGCTGGGCTTGTCCCAGCTCTCCCTTTAGCTTATCAATAGTGGCACCCTGTGCCTGAAATTGGGATGCTTGATGTTATTCCATAGCGTTCATTTCCTCTCTGGATTGAGTTAATGCTTGTTGAGATTGTGTAATCTCTGCTTCCAGTCTACCCATAATAACACTCTGTTCCTAGGACTGGAGTGCCTGATGCTCTGTCATAGTCAATAATTCATTTCTATTTTGAATCAAGGTTTGTTGAGACTGCATCAATTCTTCCTCCAATCTCCTGATGGTAGCATTCTACTCAAGGAGTTGAGTTGTTTCCTCTAAAACTGGGGTATCTGTCTGTACCTCAGTATCAATTGTTTCTGTCATCATTTTTCTTGTGTTTCTAAAGGAATTACTTCCTCATTCTGAGCTACTGCTTCTTCTACTACTATTTCCTCAGGGTCTGTCTATATCCCCACAAAGTTTGTAGTCACTGCTTCTTTAGGAAGAGGGTTTCTCCCTTGCACTCTCGCCCTTTTGTTTTTCTTCCTTCTGTGGGCCTTATCTACTTGTTCTAGATGCTTCCTCAATTCTTTAATAATTTCCTTGAGTTTGCCCATCTTCTTCTTTAATACTTTAGCCTTCTTAGCTTTCTTCTCCAACAATTTGTTTTCCTTTTTCAACTTTCTAATTCTCTTATGGCTCTTGTCTGATTTCTGTTTGTGAGGGGCCTTAAGGTCTTCTTTATTCTGGCTAGCAGATGGTTGTTCCTCTATTCCTTCCAAATGCTCTGTCTATCCAAGAGGGGTTCTCATTTCAAAATGAGGTTCTTCCTGTGTTGTGTCCCCTGGGAAGGACATTTCAATATCAGGAAAATCTTTGGCAGGTTTTAAGGAGGAGGCTCGTTCTGGGCATTTTTTTGGATTATTTGTGCCTCTGCCAATTAAGATTCCTAAGCTCCCCAAAATCTGAGCTATTTCCACCTCATAGCTTTTCAAGAATTGTTCTGTCAGATGCTCTAATGCTGGTTGGGTGTCTTCCTGATCATTCCTTTGTAAGGTCTATTCTTCTTGCTCAATCTCTTGGTCATTTTCCTATAGAGACTATTTTGTAAAATCCTAAAATTCTTTAGGCTGTTTTGCTGTATCCTGAATTTCTTCAGTCGTTTCCTAAATTTGTTCAGGGTCTCTTCTTTGTCTGGTTCTACTCCTTCTCTCAATGATGGCTTTAGGAGTATTCGTTGCTCTCTTCCTCTTTTTCATTAATGCCTGTGTTTGTGAGGTTTGAGCCTTTGTGGTTTGGGTAGGGTCTTCCTCAGCTTCGGTTTGAGGAGATGGAATTTCTCTTTGGGTAGTGGTCTCTTCTACCTGTCTATCTTCAATTTCCTGTGGTGGGTCCTCATGACATAATTCGGGTTGTTCCTGTTGTAGGGGTTTGTTGGCCTCAATCAGACTACCCCAGGTCAATTGAGTTTGACTCAGTGATTTTTTTATTATCAATTTAACTAATCTATGGTGGTTGATAACAGTAACAGGATGCTTGGAATTTTTTGTTCTTAAGGCAACCTCATGTAATATGGCATTCAAAAAGAAAGGTAAATTAAGTACTAACCGTTGTTTTAAGGATGCCAACAATTTGATATGGCGAGGTCGAATTACATCGTATCGTCCATCACAGGTGATGTACTGCTGAATTACCCCTTCCAGTTCCTTCCATGGTTCATTGAGGGTACTGGGATTAAGTCCCTTTCCTTTTTTATCCAATTATTCCCTAGGGTTTGTGAAAGATTCCACAGCTTCCTTCAATGCTGTGTATCTTCCTGTCCACTGAATGCCCATTTTAGGGAGGCCTGTGACCTCTACTACAATTTACAGGGTAACTGGGATTCTTATGTCTCATACCATGGATATTTCTCCTTGCAGGTTCTGAAATAATTCAAGCGTGACATTCGTGTCATATTCTTGCAAACGGTTGAAGTACTCCATCCACCCCAGACGATGTAGGATCTCTCTTGCCTTCTCTGTTACTTGTAGTAGTGTTGGCTCCTTGTGCACAATTCAGCCACCCATATCTCTGTGAGAAAATAAGAACGACTATCATTCCCTTGTGCAAATTTGGTTAGACCAACTTGGAGAAACAGTTACCAAAAATAGAAAATATCAGCGAACAACGAGTGTATAAAAATGTGGGTTTTCATTTATTATAATAATTACATATTATTGGAAAGCGTGCTGAGCATTCACTCCCCTCATTAATGTAGAGGTCATCCTTGACTGTCAACGTAGGTGAATGTACTGAGTGTAGGTATTTTTCGGTGAGAGGAAATAATTGCATTGCCGCCGCCGATGGGGACTAATCATGTATAATTTTCAAAAAACACTTTCGACCAAAATAATTTAAACGATAGTCCTTTTCCGTGGAAATTTCAAATTTATTATACCTATGCTAAAAAATATGCTTTATGGATAAATAAACCAAAATAAATTAAATCTGTTCAAGAAAAATTCCACAAATCATAGTATTGTTACTTTTCTGAGTTATTGAGTATAACTGACATGATAGCCTCATTATTTAAGTAAGGGAAATCTAGAGACACATAGAAACTTGGTGTTTTTAAGATAAACTTCCATACCACAGGCGGAGCCACTATTTCTAGTAGGCGTCCATAGCCTCGTTAGGGTTTCCTTTTACCCCATAGATGAGCCCGTATCCTTAATAAATGTTTGAATCATTTTTCCCAAAAAAGACCATTATCCTGGTTTGGTAGCAGATGATGATAATGCCACTCACTAGATTGTAACTTAAGTGAACAAGCCAGCTCTTAATGAGACCCCTTGTCCTTTGACAAAAGGAATGTCGAAGGCCATTGCCCTAGTGTGGTATCCATAGTGGGAATGTGACTTAGGTTAGTATCCTATGATCGTGGTAGGTTGGCTCATGATGAGACCCCCTATTCTTTGTGGGAATTTTTTTTTATTACTTATCTTTATTCATTTTTATTTTTCCTCTGAATTGTCTTTTTCCAAAAAGACCATTATCCTGGTTTGGTAGCCAGATAATGATAATGCCACTCACTAGTTTGTAACTTAAGTGAACAAACCGACTCGTGAGGAGACCTCTTGTCCTTTGACAAAAGAAAATGTCAAAGGCCATTGCCTTGGTGTGGTAGCCATAGTGGGAATGTCACTTATGTTAGTAACCTATGATCGTGGTAGGTTGGCTCGTGGCGAGACCCCCTATTCTTTTGTGGGAAAAGTTTATTGTTTTTTTTTTTTTTTTTGAAGGGCTCTATTAAGGGAGGCTCATCTACTCCTTAAGAGTAAGGGATGGTGTAAAGAAGTGTAAAGATGCCAAGTAAAAGTGTGCTTAAGACTCCTTATAATATGAAGGAAAAATATCATTCAGGTATATTTATATGTATATAGGGAAACCAAACAAATTATGGTGGTTACTGATTATGAACAAGGTTTAAGATATTTCGAAGAGATTAATCCCAATTTTTTTTTGATAAGGTATGAGAGATAATCCAAAAAATAATGATAGATCGTGGTGATGACAGTTAGAATTAGTGTGGTGAAAATTATTTGGTGAAATCCGCACCCCAAAGGAATGGCTAGCGTTTTAACAGTAATGAAGGAAAGGAACGACAAAATGAACAACAACAATACTTAGAGGAACAACGAGCGCGTGAAAGGAATGAAAGTTGTTCCGTTCAAAAGGAACAACAAGCATGCAAAAGGAATGACAATTGTTCCATTCACAAGGAAAAACAAGCGCGTGAAAGGAACAACAAGCATGCGAAAGGAATAACAAGCGCGTGAAAGGAACAACAATTGTTCAATAGTTTCAACAGAGGATTCCATCTGTCAATTTTTAACCATTTGAAATAGGAAATTTTGGAAACCTCCCACGGAAATGTGTTTTGTTTGAATCTAAGGTTGATTAGTCATCAACTAAATTCATTCGATTGTTATGGGTTGGTTTATTTCAAAATTAAGTATTAGATGGTTTGTTAATGTCATGAGTTCATTATAGTGGCCCGATCTCTGCTGCGGAATGTGACATATTCTTTTCTCTACGAAAGATAGGGTCTGTGTGATAAGATAAAGCAAGAGTATGGAACATAAAAGAGTGCTAATTGTGTTCATTACAATTATCTTCCCTGGTTCCTATTTCCTAAGTAACTTTTCATAAAACTAAAAGAAAGAAAAACAACTCAATTATATCTATATATAAAATAACTATATACAGTATGTAGAGTGTCAACAAAATTCATCATTTATGGGGTTGGGGTGGCTGGGTTACCTTCCCAATGAGCCAGAATCTGCACAGTAGGGTCTTTTCTTACTTCTTGATAGAAAGAATCTTTTGAAGGTGGCTGTTGGTAAAGTCGTAGCCAGTGTCCATTGGCTAGAAAGGGAGATCCAGACCCATCGATGGTGCTTAAAGTGACCGTGCTATTATTATGGACTTTATTAATTTCATATGGCCCTAGCCATCGTGTCTGTAATTTTCCAGGAAAATCCTGAAATCTAGAATCATAGAGAAGCACCCAATCTTCTTTCTTGAATGATTTATTCTTGATATGCTTGTCGTTCCAGGTCGTTCTCTATTGCTGAATAATAGTTGTGCACTCCACAACAGACAAGCGTGCTTCATCCAATTCGTTGAGTCACTGAAGGCATTGTTTATGTGCTTCTGTAAGATCTAGTCCAATTCTTGGGCTATCCTTAGGGTCTTGATCTCAAATTCGATTGGAAAGATGGTTTCTTTAACATAGACTAGGTGGTAAGGAGAGTAGCCAATGGTGTTACGCCATGTTTTACGATAAGCCCATAATGCATTTGGGAGCTCAGTAGCCCAATTCTGTCAGTTTGTTGAGACAATTTTTGTCAGGATTGCTTCTAGGACCTTATTGGTGCTTTCTACTTTCCTGTTTTCCTGTGGGTGGTATGGAGAAGTAACTCTGTGATTAATATGATAGTTGTCCAGGGTGTCAGTTATTCGATGGCCTGTAAATTGTGACCCTCCATCAGTGATTACTTCTTTGGGTAATCCATAGCGTACAAATAATTTGAAAAGAAATTTGATGACTACTTCTTCTGTTGCATTTGGTAAAGCTCCCGCCTCTACCCATTTGGTCATGTAATCCGTTGCAACGAGAATATAGGAATTTTGATTTGACTTTGGATTGAAGGGGCCAACAAAGTCCAGTGCCCATATTTCAAATGGTTCTGCAACTACTTGTGCTTTCAAGGGAATTTCATCAGCCTAACCTGGTTTCCCCATCCGCTGACAACTGTCGCAGGTCTAGACGTATTTCTTCGCATCTCTGAATATTGAGGGCCAATAATAGCCCATTTGTAAAATTTTGTGTCGAGTCCTATGGTCTGAAAAATCCCCCCCATAGGGCTCGTCATGTATTGCCTTCAATATGTCATAGATTTCGTCATCTCGTACGTATCTCCGGATCTGGATATCAGCTCCTGTGTGAAAGAGATATCCACTGATCCAAGTGAATCGTGCGCTACGCTGGATGACCAGTCTTCTTTCCCTTGATGATAAGTGTGCCTGTAATTTTCCCGCTGCCAAATAATTTGCTACATTAGCGTACCAAGGGGGTTTTGTGGTGACAACAAACAAATGTTCGTCTGAAAATTGATCCTCAACTGTTAATGAGTCATCTGTTTTTGGTATGCGGGATAGGAAGTCTTCGACAAGATTTTCTCTTCTGGGTTGGTCTTTGATGGTGATGTCAAATTCCTACAATAATAATAACCACCGAGTGACTTGTCCATTAGTAATCAGTTTATTAGATAGATATCTAATAACATAATGATTAGTAAACAGAATAACCGGATAGCCTGGTATATAATGACGAAATTTATTGATGGCATGTATAACAACTAATTTTTTTTTTTCTGTTACTATATAATTAAGTTCAGTTGGAGTAAGGTTCTTGCTAATAAAATAAATGGAGTAGGGTTTCTTGTCTTCTTCTTGTCCAAGAACAACGCCTATGGAAGTGTCTGATGCATCGGTAGAGATTTGAAATGGTATTTCCCAATTTGGTCCCCTCAACACCAGTGTTATCGAGACCAGTTTCTTGAGTCCTACAAAAGCCACATCACATTTGTCAGACCACTAGAATTCTACGTTACTAGTCAAAGCATGTAAATGTGCAGCGGTTTTTGCAAAATTTTCCATAAATCTGCGATAGTATCCTGAAGCACCAAGAAAACTACGTACCTCAGTGTGTGTGTGTGGAGTAGTTAGATTAAGGATTACCTTGATTTTTGCTGGAGCTACCCTAATTCCATTTGCAGAAATATAATTCCCTAGTACCACACCTTCTATCATCATCATGTGACATTTTTCAGATACCTTCTAATACCTTCTTCAGATTATTCAAGGCTTGATCGAAGTCGCCACCATACGGAGTGAAATCATCCATGTAGACTTCAATCCCTTCACTGATTAGATCGTTGAATATGCTCAGAATGGCCCTTTGGAATGTGGCTGGGGCATTACAAAGTCCAAAGGGCAATACTCTCTATCTAAAGGTACCCCAGGGACATGTGAATGTAGTTTTATCTTGATCTTCTGGGGCAATCTGGATTTGATTGTAGCCGCTAAAACCATTTAGGAAAGAGAAGAATTTCTTCCCCGCCAAGGTATCCAAGACCTGATCGATGAAGGGTAATGGAAAGTGGTCCTTTTGAGTGGATTTGTTAAGTTCCCTCTAATCAACACAGATTCGCCACTTCCCATTTTTCTTGGGGATGATCACTAATGGGGAAACCCATCGAATATCTGAGATAGGGTATATAAAATCTACATCCAACAACTTTTGTAATTCATCTTAAACAATATCCCTGAGGTGGGGATTCAATCTTCTCTGCGGCTATCGGATAGGTCGGGCGTCTTTCTCAATATAAATGTGGTGTGTGAAGAGTTGTAGATCAATACCTTTCATATCAGAATACTCCCAGGCGAAAGATTGCTAGTATTTCGAGAGGAGTTGAATTAGATTTTGTTGCTGTTGCTCATCTAGATTGGCATTAATGTTCAAAAACTTCCCTGGTGCGATCTCAACGGATTTGCTGTTATGAGCAACTGTAGTCAGGATTTGTTGTTCCATTAAATCTTCCAGCGGGTCTCCCTATGCTTCACAGTCTAGAACAACTTGGAGCATTTGGCATGTTGGATTACTCACGGTGGCTGGGCTGTTAATAAACCTACTGATTACATCATCCTCTAGTTGGTTCTTGAGTCTGAGAGCTTCTTCCAGCGTGAGCGGGGCACACAGATCCTTCTCTGGATATCGTGGTGGTGGTAAATGCAGGTATACGATAGTTGGGCTTGGCTTGGCTGAAGGATATAAAATGGGATTCTTTGTAACACCTCCTCTCACAATTGTCATATTACCTGTTCGACATCCTATATATGCATCAACTGTAGTAAGCCATGGTCTGCCCAGTATCAATGGATGCCCTTCAAGTCCACTTCTTGGGTTGATGATGAGAAAATCCGCTAGATATTCCCAAGAGTCAACTGATATTTCTATATCATGTAGTGTGCCGAGTGGTTTGACCACTGATCAATTAGCCAATTGTAACATAATTGGGGTTGGGTTGAAAGAGTCAAAACCTAGGGTATTGCAGGTTTCCATAGTTAAGATATTAATGGCCGCCCCCAAATCAACTAGTGTATTTGGAAAGGAACAACCCTGAATATGAACTGTTACTATGGGGTTCCCTGGATCTGCATATTTGACTAGTTCTTGTCTACCCAAAATTAGATCAGACAAGGCTCCCACTACATGAACTGTTGATGATGAATTTTTAATTTTTTTGATGGGCTTCCTCCCACATAACTCCTTGATTCTCTTTGCATAGATCGGTATGTATTGCAGAGCTTGCAGGAGTGTAATCTTGATGTATAAATTATTGAGTTCCCTTGCAATGTCAAAGTTAGGATACACGGTGGGTTTTAATATAATCAATCTTTCAGGGAACAGAGGGGAGGGAGTTGCATATTTATCAGGATCCTGTGATTCGACTGTGTTTCCCCTCTGCTCGATTTCTTCTATTATTACCACAGTCGAGGGTGTTATTGCTGGTTGTTTTTCATTATCCTGCTCTTGGGAAACGTTATTTTCTTCATGAGAGATTATACGTCCCAATCTCAACCAGAGTTCATTTCACCCTACTGAGTTGGTTTCCCCTTCTCCACTTTCCATAATATGGACGAGCTGAGCCGATCTATTATTAGGATTTGGGTGGGGTTGGGATGGTAATTGAGGGCGCAACTGTGATTGGGGGTTCTGGGGCAGTTGGAGTGGAGCTTGTAATGAGGGTTGGTTTTGAGGGGCCATCCCCATGGGGCAATACCAATTCTGGTTCCAATTCGAGTTTTGGGCAGTCGAGTTAGGCCACTGTGAAGGGTAAGTAATATTTGAGTTTTGCTAGGGGTATTGTGAATTAGGCCAATTGGAACTTGTAGTTGGTTTATTTTTCCATATGGGGTTTGCAGTGGGTTGGTTTGGCCAAGTGGGATTTGTAGGTGTGTATTTATGGGGCTGCCAGTTCTGATTAGTAAATGGCTGACCCTGCCATGTGCTACCAGAATTTTGTTGCTGATTATACTGTCCATAAAAGAAAGAGGAAGGGTCCTGTAGTGTATTTTGAGGCTGGGACTGCCACTAACTGTTGTGGGGTATTCTACCCTATGGACTAATAAGCTAGGGCTCTAAACTTATACGCAGATCATGACCCTTAAGATTTAACTTTTAACCTTCTACCCAAAATCTCAACCCCTTT
>JZKD02S2050053.1:104319-115755 GCA_000966675.3 Picea glauca | reverse complement strand
TCAATTTTTAGTGGATCAAAATTCACAAAATTTTGTGGGGAATATGGAATTATCATGGGTCAATCATCTAATTATTATCCTTAGGGAAATGGATTAGCAGAGTCAACGAACAAAACATTGATCCAAATTATCAATAAAACTATTGAGTATAACCATAAGAATTGGCACAATAAGTTGATAGATGCACTCTAGGAAAGTCGTCTTACTCCAAAATATAGTACTGGACATTTCCTGTATACTTTGGTGTATCGGAAGGAATCAATATTACCTTTGCATGTGGAACTGAATGCCTTAACACTTATCATAGACGTCGAAGAAAACAATGAACAATCACAAATGCAAAAAAAATATAATGAACTCCTGCAATTAGAAGAATAGAGGGAACAAACAATACTGACAATGGATAAAAGACAAGAAGCAGTCAAGAAATATTTTGATAAAAGTACAACTTCAAAGGATTTTCAAAAGGATCAATTAGTTTTGTTGTGGAATAAAGCAAAAGAAAAACCACCATTCCACATAAAATTTAAAGCTCTTTGGATTGGTACATGTCAAATCAAAAAATTAAGTGGTTATAATTCATACTTTCTCAAGGATATGAAGGGAATAATCTAACCATTGCTCGTGAACGAGAAGCATCCAAATTTTATTTATTTATTTATTTATTTTTATTTTTTTCTGTTGATCCCCCTTAGTTAAAATTTGTACATAGTCATTCTTGGTACTCCTTGTACATAATTTTAGGTTTTTCCTTCTTATTTTCTTTTGAATCCATTTTTCCTAATGGAAGAATATTATGGATTATCAACAACCCAAAGGGGGTCATTGTCCCGCAATTAGAGCCAGATGTTGATTCAAATTCATGGTCAATATTTGGTTTCATTTTACTATCCATAAAATTCTTCCTTTGTTTTTCTTTTTCCCTTTTTCCTTAGTATTTTTCTCCTTTATCAATTTTTCTCAACACTTAGCCAAATTCAGGTAATGTGGGGTGGGGTAGAACAAGTCTCGGGTCCACACGTATTTAGGTTTACAGGTCTGAAGTCCGTAATCACACATCCTCCAAAATGCACCTCTTACTTTCACATTCCCCAAATCACACCTTTTTCACTTTCCAACACTTAAACCATTTTTCGTGAAATGTAGATGCGGGAACACATACCATCCACTAACTTTTTATTTAGTCTCTAGGTACGCATACCCACCAAACCATGTTACCATATTCTCCAAAATGCACCCCTATCTATGCAACCATCAAAACAAATATATCCCATACTTAGTCACATTTCTTGTTTCGATGCAATCCTCCTTACTTTTCTCCATATCCTCAAGTCTGCAAGTCTGTAGGTCCATAGTCCCGCATTATACATTTTAAACTTTCCAACCCTCATATTACATTCCCATACTTAACACTTTTCATCCTCTATGAAATCAAATCACCACCTCCCATCACATTTATGATCCCCACCACATCAACTGCCACTTGTGTAAGCATAATACCGTTATTAAATTTGCGAAACATTTGTAAACCTTGCAATAAATTCAAATCTCATGCAAGCCGACAACATTAAAACAAGATTTACAATGATTGAACTATCAAGACAATACATGGTGAAACTAAGTAAAACCTAATATGCCAAGTTGTGAATATCGACAATAGTTCCACTTGTTTCCAACGACAAAATCAGAGAAAAGAATGTTAAGTAAGAAAAACGAGTTGTATTGCGGAGACACACTAAACACACTTGGGCGTGAGGATCAGGAGTTTTAGTGTTCGAGGGCATAAAATTACTACAAGGCTCTTTCTTCGACCGAGAAAAATATGAAATTAATTTGGACTTCAGGTAGAGAATTAGCTGGTTGTGTTCAAGAAGTAATAGATTTCAAAGAAGTTGTTCAATGGTGTGCAGATAAGTTCAACTCCGAGAAAAGAATAATTTAACTGAAAGGACATCAACCCATTTCTTTAGCTCCTTTAGTATTTTCCAGAATGTTATGACTCCTTACACCTACCTTGCGGTTTAAGAATGAAGAAGATAATGAATTTCTTAAACAACATAGAGGAGGGGAGAGGTTTCTAAGCAATTGCTTGATTGACCTAGGTAGTAACCCTGGTATTCCCAGGATTGAGGTAGCTTATCTAAAGTACCCATACATGGATTTTGCATGGTTGTTTGCTCGTATTGTTGGTTTGGAATCTACAACATCTATACCAATAAATAAAATATATGTCTTGCATTTTTCTTTGCATGAGAAAGCCATTATAGATTGGGGCCACGTTATTTCGAGTGAAGTTTCTTTTCAACTAGGTAATTTGAAAAAGACTAAAAAATTCTATATGGCCTCTTACCTCATATTTTCCATTTATTATGATCATGTATTCAAATACTTTATGAGGGAAAGGAATGTTGATTTCAATATCAAACCAATTTATGCATGGTATTCGACCCTCTATAGACACAAATCTAAATATAACTTTTACTCGGTTCACAATAATTCCATTTCAGAGTTCAAAAAGTTGATCTTTGGTCTTAGTACATCAATATTATCTCTTGAAGCTACCACCTTTCTCTCTAGGAAAGGAGTTTATGAGACTTCCGAGGAATTTAATGTTATCAGACTGTTCGGGGGTGAAGAAAAGCCTTTTCTTCTCCCATTTTATGTATCATATAAATTTTTTTATGAGTAAATGTGCACACAATATAAAACTTGGGTCCGTTTATTCAATGAGAGGAGGAAAAATAAGTTCATACCCTTACCATGGAAAATTGGATAATTCACTATAAAGCACATAACCCACCACGATGAACTTGTAGACCATCTTGACCAAGTTAGCTTAATGGAAACCAAATTTGTTAAGGGTTTTGACTTGGATGACAAGTTCACTACACATATGGAATTAATTGGATATTATTCATATTTCAATAAAATTGAACAATTTCAAGAAGGGGGCAACGATAATTTGGATATTTCTGAAGTTGCAACAGACCAAGTTTCAAATAATATGGAAGAATTGATTAGTACCAATGAAGGTTACCAACAACATGGCAGAGAAGTAGCAGACAGAAACCCTAGTTTACCAAATATTTCCTAGAATAACACTCCACCAGGAACAAAATATAGGACCAGTGGTATTGAAATGAGAAAAAACATTAGCCGAAGGTTTAGTTGATGGTGGTGATAAGGACCCACCAAGGAAAAATCTTGAGAAATCCCATACTGTGTATACCTCTGTTAAAAGAAAAATAAATACACCAACAACATGGATGCGCATACTCGAAACCCAAGAAATTCCATGAGCAATGGATGTTGAAGAACTCATTGAAGAACCCGACTAGTCTGCACAAAGACTACTGGAAACTAGGGAAATTGCTAATCCCTAATTACCCAAGAACCAAAAATATTTGAGGTAGAATCTATTACCTTGCACCATGCAGCCTATAATCGAGAATCTAAAAAATTGTTATTGGAAAAAGTTAATACAAGAAACAAAAATTCATTAGAAAAATGGAAATAATCAATTGATTTTGATGGGGTTGCACCATTGAAAATTGCACAATTCCACTACACAAGTAGAGATGCTTTGAAGTAGTCTGTCGATACTATGGAAAGGTAAAATTCAGAATATGGAAAGGTAAAATTCAAAATTGAAACAAAATATAAAAGAATTAGAAGAAAACTTAATTCCAGGACCTTTATTTCCACATCCCCTGAATATAATTCAACCAACATGTGTTGCAAAACATTCCATAAAGTAGTAGTAAATGTAAATTCTCATCAATCTTGTTGCAAGAAATAAGAAAGTATGTTGGGGATGAAATACATAAAGGAATTGACCTAATTCAAGAAATTTGGGATCTTTCTCAAAGTACTGCCAAATTTTCATCAAGAATTACAAATTTCAAGGAACATCTGCTGAAAGATTTAGAGAATGATGAAGGATTTTACAAAGAATTTGTGAGTACATTCTCGGCCAAAGTTTTGAGGTTAAGCAATGGCCACAAAAAGAGCAGAAACTTCCTTCAACTACCCAAATGAAATAGATCAATGCATGTTGGTTGAGGAGAATAAAAAAATTGAGAGAAATTATAAGTGCGTTAGATGTTTTACAAAATAAAAAAAAAAGTGATTTATTTCTTAAACTTTTTGATCTTACCAAAGAACTTGATGGTCATAATCTATTAATGGGTACAATTATCTTATCAAAGGAAACATTAATATAACAACTTAATGTATTAAATGTAGCTTGGGAAGATGAATTTACCGAAACAATAGAATTTTTCGAATAAGAAGTTGAAAGATGGTTAGTTAGGTATATTGATAGAAATGATGAAGTGGATGAAATGTTGCACCAATTGGGCATGGACATGAGAGAATTTGAAAATGAATTATTTGATATCAAAACTAGGCATGAGATCACAACATCGCCCTTGAGGGAGTATATTGATGAATGGTTAAAGAAAGCATTAATCAAAATCACCAATCCAGAAAATCAAGAAATAGTTGCAATGATTATGCTACCTCAACAACAACAAGTATCTATAAAATAAACACCTCCAAGAAAGTAAAGGGTTATGAAAACTTCCCATCACAGTGAGTCAAGCCACAACTTTGTTCCTCCCTTTTAGTCTATTTTTCTTCCACAATCATTTTTCATACTGCCTTCTATTTCTCAGGTATATGTGAAAACCAGGATGATCTTTGATTGTTTTCCTCCTATCTTCCAAGTCTTTTCATTTTATGGTTCACGAGAGCCCCATCACAGTCCTCTTTGAAGGGAGAATGTAAATATTTTATTTAAAAACATTTATTTTGTATTTAAAGATTTATATTATTTTTTGAGACAATGAGAGAACTATTTTGGGACATTACATTATTGTATTCTCAAAGGCTTTGATTAAAATATTGGGATTTCAAATGTGTATTCATCACAATATTTTTGGTATTTAATAAAATGATCATTTAAAGTTATCTTCCATATGTGGTCCTTATTTCTTGTCTCTTTTATGTGCATATTGTTTACTGTCTTGATGAATGTTGTGATGGAAATGTCAGCCTTTTATTTATCATACTCATTTGGTTTATAAATTATGTAACATATTGTATATAATCTATTGGAAGATACCTAGTCCCAATCTCAGGAATTGCTCTGAATGTGAATATTTTTTTTCAATAAGGCTGGTGCTTCTAAGAATTTATTGATATTTATGTATATAATCTCATAAGAAAAAGAGTAGTGCCACCTCTATAAAAACATAGGGGGATTCATATCCTCATGAGGTAGACCTTAGGACCATAAAATAGTTTTTCAGATCAACAAGTAGGTATGTGGGTGCCTTAGTGATGCTCTATCGTCAACAAACCAGTAGTAGAAAACATTGGTTTGAATTTGAATTTCAAAGTTAATTATCCCTACTTGAATTTGAATTTCAAAGTTAATTATCCCTACTTCGCCACAGTGGTATCATATCCCAGCTAGTGGGTGGCGTCTGTTGTGGATTGTCTATAGTTGGGTAAAAATTGCTTGCTTAACTGGTTGTTGGTCTGCAATTTGGAACATATAAGTATATTTATGCCTATGCATTTGGATGTTAAGCTTGTATGGTAATTAAAAATGTATCTTCTCTGTGTGTGGGTGTGTATTTCTTTGCTCTGTGTAAATACTCATGTGTCTCTACTCTGAGCATATATTCATGTGTTTTTTCTCTGTGTGTAAGATTGAATTTCTGAAAAATATTCATGTTGATTTTATTCTAACATGGTCATCTTTCCAAGACCAAATGAGTTATCCCATCCTCTAATTTCACTGCAAATAGCATGGTAACTTAAAACATATTTTAAATCACCAACGATGAAACTCTGGAAAAATTATTCTGTTCATTTCTTGAAGGTACATGGTTTTCTATTTTTCATTCGTGTATTGAAACCAAACATTATATTGCTTGTAATGACTGAATGACACTAGAAAACTGGAAATAAATCACACAGTTCTACATTCATTAATGAATCTGGGTATCAACAATGGATGTAAAACAAATACTGTGTAGAATATTTGCAACAAAATTGGTCTTTAACATATACAAAACCCCTAAACTACCAATGGGTGCCTCAGAAACGAGTTAAACCAATTATTTAGTCCAATTATGGAATGACTAGATGCCAAAACTTGCATTCAAGATCCATCTTTATCATCCCTCAAGGTAAAATGGAGGAAGGATAATAGAATGGGTGATGTAATGGAGAATGATAAAACATGGATGCTTTCTATTAAAGTAGTCAAAGAAGTAATTAAGGATCTTAGGTAGGTGATGCCTCTCAGATGCCTACATAAGAGGAGGGAGAGGTGGAATTTACCTGTTAATATGGTGACCTTCTTAAAGGAGAACCCTGGATGGTTCAATATCTACATGGATAGAATTAAACCTAAAACCAACATGAGTGATTTCTTGGCTTCTTTCGTTGCAGAGGAAAAGAAAAATGAAGGAAGATAATTTTTTTTTTTGCTTGTAGACCAACTTAAGAGGATACTAATGATGTCCAATGTTAAGAGAATTAGAGTCAATAAGATTCTCCATGTGAAGATATACTTTGGTTTTCTTGATGATTTCATGTCAAATTTAGTTACCAGGTACACCAATCTGTTTCATGTCATTGGCACACTCGGTGGTGATCCTTCCTACTTGGAACTTGTCTCTCTAGATGCCACCATTCCCATGTCTTCCATATAAAGGAGAGCACATGAAGCGTCCCTAAAGAATGGTCGGCCTCTCAATCCTGATTTTGTTGTCCGCCTACTACCAGGGATGATGTTGAAGAGGGAAATGATTCAATAGACAAGGAATTAGATGGAATGGCTATACATATCACCTTATTTACATGCTAACCATATAGATCCAACTTTGATGGAAATGGAGAAGTGTATAGTGGAATTTATACATAATTGATTGTAGATGATTTAAAAGATTCTGGGAAGGCAGACATAGTTTCTACTGAACCTAGTGGATAAGGATTTGCACATGTTCTAACTAATGAATCATTATCTCATTTCTTCACAGAATCAAATATGGAATTTTCTGCCTTGGAAAAACCAACATCTGTCATGCTATCTACAAGTAGAAGACTAATACTGGGTTCTGAGGGAATTGGTTACATTTATGGCATGATTCCCAAATCTTCTAGAATTGTTTGAATTAGAGAAAGAATATTGTAGCTAGAAAACAAGAGATTTGAGAATATGTGTTGAGTTCTTTGACACATTTTATCTACATCTCAATGATACAAATAATGCTTGGAAACATACATTGATACAAGATTTGTGTACTCCATGCTTTGTTCGAAATACTTTTATTATGGAAGACTGGGATAATACCATTGACATGCAGTTATAACCGCAAATATTGGTGTAGGTTTGGGTGTTCTTTAGTTGAATGAATGATCTCTTGATATTCTTCCTATCATATATGATAAAAAAAGTAGAGAACTATCACACTGTCATCTTGGAAAATAAGAAAATAAATTACAAATAAAAGATGAAGAAGTGATGGTATCTTATCCTTAGGAGGTTTGGTTTGTTACAGTTCAATAGTATTCAAGGTTCTAGGCTTAGTCTCACCCTTAGCACAAGGGGCATGGGAAGTCTCTACCTTACAATCTAGAAGATTTTCCTCAATTTTAGTAGCTTGTTCTTGCACTTCTACAAGAGTCTTTGAGGACTTGTCCTTAAGCATCAATCCAAATTTCCCCTCAATTTGTGTATTAAAGAAGGATGACACCATCCTTTGGGATAATTTCATCAAGAATTTGCTTAAGTAAATTCTCAAATCTTGTATCAAATTCTTTAGTGATTCACTTTCCTTCTTCATTTCATTAAATTGCACTAATAACAACATAGAATACCTCTTTGAGCCCCATATTTTCAAAAAGGTGTCATGAAAAGATTCCTAAATTTTGATACTTGTTATAGCACAAGTTGTAGGTTGGGAAAATCTTGACCCAACCACAAAACAAAGTGTTACAACTTGGGAATCCTACACCCAATGTCACCTCGATGTAGGTCCCACAATTCAAGGGTGACTAGGTCACTCTAGGGAGGAAATCCCAGTGACCCTAGGGGGAATGAGATGGAGATGGATAGATATGGAAGTGGAGCCCCTAGAGGTCAAGTATAAGTGGAGTTAAATGTGTGGAATTAATTCTTGGGAAGGTCCAAGGGTTTCCAAGTATGCTGAGTAACTTGTAAATGGTGAAATACCTACCCAAGACACAAGAAAAACCACTTTGCAATGATGTATGTTAGTTGGATCAGAAAGTTAGGCTTGCTGTCCCTAATTTGCAGAAATATATATAACAGTATATATCAACAATAATATGGTACTATAATCTTCTCAATAAATGCTAGAGATTAAGTAGAATATACAAGAGAAAGACTAGTTAATGAGTAGCTAAACTCAAGATGAAAAAACCAATATTCTAGCATAAAAAGATAAGGTTGTTGTAAACACTTGTCTACATAAAATTATATCAGCCTTATGGATATAACATTCAATGTATTACAAAAATAAAATCAGCCACTGAAAACCTATCAAACTTTTCCAAAAAATTAGCTAGGCCAAGAAGAATAAGTGTGCAAACTTTGAGCAAAATCCAATGGTTGATAAGAGAGTTATTCAAGAAAATGAGTTAGGGTTTCTGCAGCCCTAATGGCCGAAGATTAAATTTGATAACAACAACAAGATGTAGCCCCTTTATGGGGATGCCCTAGTGGCTGTGAGGTTCCCAAGGCACAAGGAATGCAATCCACTTTGCAAGAAGTAAAAATGACCAAAAATCACGTTTCCCAATGCAATAATTTGTTTCTCCAATGCAAGACTAGTGCCTTTAGTTATGGGTTAATGGGGTCAAAACTAAAGAGCTAGGGTTACTAAATACTTGGGGGTGTAAATCCTCTTACTTCCCAAGGAAAGTATCCTATATAGGGTTTGAATATGAGGGGTGTAAATCATCTTACTTCCTCAACTAAACCCTTGCAAAATAACTTAAAAACCTTAGCAATTATGGTGGAAACTAGGATAGGGGTGTATATCCTTATACTCCCTATCTATCCTTGGAAAAAACAACCTTATCTTGAATTATAAATGATAATAACAAAGTAAAGATACCATACCATTCAAGAAAAAGCATTGACATGCCAAAGTAAACCTCCATAAAAGAAAGACAATGACCTCCTAGAGATAGCACACCATCATCATCATCATCACACCATAACCAAAAAGAATTATTCCATAAAACAAGAGGCAAAATTCTCCAAGTGTAGCGAAAATTTCAAACCAATACTTATCACAATATAGAGAGTTATGTTCAAATGAGATCTTATGATCTCTTATTTATACAAAATGTCACCAATTAGGTAACTTGTCCATACATTAAGGGGTAAACCAAAAGACTAGGGGTCAAAAACCCTAATCTTTCTCCCTGTAACAAAGTAATATTAAACAATTCATTTAAAGTTTCACTTTTTCACAAATAAAACCCTAATTTTACATGGAAGTCACCCCTTTAGGGGACATTTTTCCACTTGGGACAATTCGTTGGTGTTGGAGAAGCTATGGTAGGACTCCAAAGGCCACACGTCAATAATCTATGCAATTTCCCCATGGCCAAGGTCCCATCCTCCTCAAAATGTCCATGTGTCAATGTGTGGCAACACCACCACGAAACCCTAGCCACCAAGTATGACATCAAGCTCAAAAGGAAGGCGGTTTGCCCCTCCTGGGCAAATCGTTTTGCATGTGAGGGATGGGCTAGGTATTCCACATCATATTATAGGTCTTCAATTCTTCATATTTATGATTTGGTATATGAACCCTTGGCATCCAACTTGTGGGCTTGCAACCCCATGGAATCCCAATCTAGGCTTGTTCTCCCAAAAATGTCCACCAACTAGGTCCTGCAAAGACAAATGAGCACGCCCTCCAAGGATATCAAGTCATAACATCATGATAAGTGAATCCAAATAATAAATGAGCCACCAAAGCATGTGCATCAAAGATCACTATATCAAACAATTAATTTCTCAAAGACACTATGCGACTTGTCAAGCTTGAATATGGGAGGGTTGATGAGGTGTCCTATTGGGTAGATCTCTCCCTAGGTCAAGGAGAGTTTCCAAGAGATCCCTCTCTAAACCATGTAAAGTGGGTAACGTGGTTGGGGTCAAGACTCAATGGGAATATGGCTCATGACATACAAGGGGCTGTAGTGTCTCATTCATGGGTACCTTTGTAGAGGGTGTGTGGTACCTTCATCCGCAATGCACTTTTTCCAAGCCCATTAATTGCCATTCTTTTATTCTTTCATAATTTTAAGGAGAGGTTGAAGGTCAATGCCTTGGCATGGTGACCAGATAATGACAATGTCACCCACAAACACCTAGTGGAAATGAGAAGTCCATATTGTGATGAGACCCCCTTTCTCTCATCCATGCAACTGAGAGCCATTACCCTAGTTTGGTGACCAGATGATGACAATGACATACCACTAGATATTCATGGATGTGATAGGTCGGCTCGTGATGAGACCTACTATCCTTCAACTAACCGTTTAAGAATTCTTTATTATATTGTGGGTCCCCTTTACTCAAAGATAATCATTTCACTTATTTCTTGGGTGATCCCTGGGTGAAGCATATGAAAGGTTCATACAAGGATTTTATATTTAACCAACATCAATCCCTCTGGGCCTTCATCCCCTTCTTCCCATAGAATGAGGGACAACCCCTTCTTGGGTCAATACACCCTAAAATCCCAAGAGATAAGGAAATGGAGGGGAACAATGATGGAAAGTGGTAAGTATAGTCATGAATGGTACAATGACTCTTTAAGGGAGTTCCTAGTAGGAAACCCATCCCTAAGGAAAACCACTTACTAGGGCATAATGTCAACCACCAAGGTGAAGCAGGAAAAAAGGCACAATGTCCAAGAAAATATCATGAAATATAGAGAAATATAAAATACAACATACTCAAATGGATTAACTATTGAAATGATGCTCACCATAATATTGACTTGTACCTCATTCAACAAGGCCCACTGCCTTCTGGAATCTATTTGATGTGGTGGATGCCATTTGGAAATGTGTGACCATTTGTGGTGGTGAGAGGGGGTTCCAACTGTGAAAAGGGGTACTGCTGGCCATGTAGTATTATGGACACTCTATATCTACAACTTGAGGGCCTTGAGACATAATCTCCTTAGTTATCCACAAAATGGGGATAACATCTGGCTCATACTTGGGGAGATGTGCTCACCATAGAGTGCATGAGAACCACAACATTTTTTGGTAGACTTGTTCCTTCCAAAACTCATACAAAGGGATCATAGCATCTAGGGTGGTTCTATCACCCTTCATCCATCTCTCTCTCTCTCTCTCTCTCTCTTT
>JZKD02S2050053.1:80653-91794 GCA_000966675.3 Picea glauca | reverse complement strand
GAGATCTACGCACTAAGCACTAGATCATCCTTCCAAAACTAGATCAAATGCACAGAGCCACAATCTTTATCACAACACTTAGCACCTTCTACAAAATCACAGTCGAGCACAAAGCCTCGACCATATACAATCTACGCATAGAGCTATTGTTCCACACAAAACTACATTTACTTTCCCCCTTTATACAATACATTTCCATTTATTTATACTTTACAAACCCTTACAATAAGGCCTAAACATGGGAAGAACCCATGGGTCGACAACCCCAAAAGCCTGTTACAAAACCCTAGAGGACCCCTTACTGGGTCCACATAGCTCGCAAAAATAGGTGAGATCTGCGATCTCAGCTCTGCCTGGGTGCTCCTTCTTCAACTAGCGTGTCGAAGTCCAAAAGTGGGCCAAAATTGACCAAAGTTTCCCCAAAACTTGGTCGAGGGCCAACAACCCCCCAACACTCACCTGTGACTTGTCCCGAGTCACTCAGGTCTGGACAATGATGCTTCAAAATCCTCGAGCTTGAATTGATCTGCCTTGACTTGCTGCCTCACCTGAGCCTCCTAGATTGTCTGCTCTGTAAGAGACCCTTCTAGGCATTGTTCTACTACTGCAACTACTTGATCCAGCTATAAACCCTAGCTATCGATCTCCTCGAACACCTTGCAATATTCGTCCTACACAGGTTGTAGCTTCTGTGTTACTTCCATCACCTTACCCTGAAGGTTAGTGATCTGCTGCTGTACTGTGCACTGCTCCTGGGATCTCTTCATCCTTTCCACTGCTGTGAGCAGCTTCATCTGCCCATGTAATGAAAATGATTGCTGTTGTGCCTTCTATAATTGCGCTTCTTGATTCTTTAGCTCTGGATCCTCAACGAGGCATTCACATCTCTGGGCGCTTCTGTCACTCGATTGTTTACATGATAAGGCGAGGGATCTTATACTCTCTACTATATTTTTTGTGGACTCCTCCCTCTGGTCACGCAGCTCCTACGGGGTGCTCGGTACTGTTTGGGCCTCCAGTTCAGTTATCCTAGCCTGAAGCTATTGGAGGGTCTTTGTGAGCTTCACTACTTGATCTTTGACCGACTCTTGCTCCTCTTGTGCCAAGCCTGGCACAGAGTGACATGATTTACTAACCACTTCTTTGATCACGGCCTCCTGTGTGAGAAACTGCTCTTTTACCCTCTGTAGCTGGGCTTTTTCCTTCTGAACCTTTGCTTGAAGCTCTACTTTCTCACTTTCATGGGAAACTACACTGTCCTGTGCTACTCGTAATTGTACTAGGCTTCATATTTCTCCTTTTGCAAGGATTATATAGCCTTCTCCTTCTCTTCCTAAGCTTTGTGGAACTGGGATTTTTTTTCATCAACAAGCCTTCTTAACTGGGCTGGTTTGTCCCCCAATTCTGCAGTTTGTGATGAGGAAGGTGCAGACAACGTAGTAGGCACTTCGTGGACCAAGCGAACAACCTGTTGCACTTCCTTCAACTCCCTTTCAATCCTTCCATATAACTGCACCTGCTTCTCTTCGTTTCTCTACAACATGTCTTTAGAGGCGTCCTCCATAGCTCCGTGGACCAGACTGATGTCGTTATCAGTGAGAGTGGCTTCCAACTATGGCTTATTGGCGCGCATTTTCTTCCTTGCTGAGGGTTTCTTCAGAGAAACCTTCCTCTTCTGTGGTGTCACTGTCACAATAGGGGGTTCTTCAGGTGGTGTATCTTTGCCTCCTCCTTTCTCTTCTTCTCCTCCATCTCCTCCCCCCTGTCTGTTTTCTTCGTCTTCTCCTCCTCCTGGCGAGCCAGACCCATTATCTTCAAAAGTTTTCTCTTCGCCACTCTCTATGTCCTGGACTTCATCCTGCTTCTTCGTCCCACTAGACTGTCCAACATGTTCAACTCATGTAACTATCAAGATTCCTATAGTGTCAGTGTCATATAAATCTACATTGGTGGAAGGTACAAGAAATTCTTTTGGCCATTTCTTTGTAATCTTCTCCATATCTTCATCCATCATCTTGTAGTATGAATGCAATTCTTCCTAGTGCTTATATCTTTGTGCGATGATGTAAATAAAGTGGGGATCAATGAAGAACTTCGCTATGGGCCAGTACTGATGCAGAGTATGCAGTGTCATACGTGGGAATGATTCAATGGCGACCTTTAATTGCTAATAGTATCTGTGAAATACGACATTAGACTGCCACTGCTTCGTCATGTTGTTGGTATACCATAGGGTGGAAAACTGAGCGGCCAAGGGCTTCGTAGGTTCTATCTCTAAGAAGGTGTCTCATTCAAGCATCTGCCAAGCAACAAATGTGATCAATATGATCAACCAATTGTAATGAAACTCATATCCCAAGTCCTGGGCTTCGTGACAATCCTTTTCTAGCTCGTTGAAAAGGTAGTTCGCCTAGTTCATTTGCATGCCCTCCACACACTTTCCTGCAAGGTCCACCACGAACCCAGTGACCTGTGTGGGGTAGTTCTTGCTCACTATCTTTCCATTTAAGACTTGACAAGCAAGGTGCATTATGCCATCCTATATAGAGGCTACCTTGTAACCTCACTACCCATTTTCTACTTCTCCATAGGCTTCTTTGATGCGCTCTGCTAACAAACAGTCTGAGGTCTTCCCTGGATAGAACTGTTGTGGGTCAGGACCCTTCAAACTTAAAATTGTGATCTGGTGGATCAACATCATATCCACAATGATTCTTATGTCGATCCATATGTATCCACCATGATAGCATGACAAAAGGAGTTTAACGCAAGCGTTGACCTCATGGTGGCGGCCAAAATGGGGAATCTTCATTACATTCAACACAGTTGACTGCGCCAGCCCTTTAATCCTTGGCTATGAGACGAGGTGAGGTTTATTTCCAGTTGTCGTCATTAAATAGCTGTGAGGAGCTAATATGTTGTATTTCTTCTGGTCTCCTAAGTTGAAGTCATTGTTCTTCAACAACGGGATCTGTCCTAACTGACTCCCGACTATGCGAATTCCTTTCGGAATGTATGCAGTGAATACAGAATACTCGAAATATCAAGGGATACTATCGTAATTAACATCGATGGCTAGAGGAAGAATATATTCGAGTAAAATCGACAGGATCTGCTTCGCGTTTTTCCGGACCACTGTGATGCTTAATTCTTTCCTTAGTTATGAGGTTGATACAGGTGGAACGACGTCCGGTCGAAGGGGAAGCCTGCAGTCCCCTAGTCGACGATGCCTGAATACCTTCAGATATTGGTCTATCAGCCATGAGCTTCCTAAGAACTTCTTTGACAGACTTCTCCAACTCACTGTGTTAGCCCGACATTCTATATTTTAATAGACATGTGGGGTAGACAAACAGACAGGCGGGGTAGACAAACGAGCATGCGGGGTATAGTTTCAGATAACGACGGGCAACACAGCTTGATACTTGGACAATTCTCATCTTAGCTTAGTCAATAAGGTGTAGTAAAAAGTGGTCCCAACACTACCATTGATGAGTTAAGTAAGCAGGGAAGTCATGACAGATCTTCCAACGGGCAGGAAAATGCTTCCATCAATGTAAATCTATCCGTTATGACGTGGTCTCAACGTCCAGAAGTAGTCCATAAGCCCATAAATGCATTTTATAACTATTCTAGAGTGTCACTCTAACGGTCAAGGTGCCTCCAATGGTCATATAACTTCTCCAGGGAAAAGTCCAAATCTTTGTGGACCTGCTGTTCCAGCGAGGTTCAAATTCTGTGAACTTGCCTCCTGCAAGGTTCCAGTTTGCGAAGTCTTCCATTCGATTTCCTTAACCTCTTGTAGCTTTTCCAACTTAGCCCTATTTTTATTGAGCTTCCTTTCCTTCTTTCCTGTTATCCGAGTCTCTTTAACTGTTTCTAGGATCCTCTTTCCATTTTTATTCTTATCTTCCCCTAGCGTAGTGGCTTCATACCGTTGAGGTACCCTCAAAGGTTCTGAAGTTAATATCATTTTTCTTAACACTTCCTGCATGGACAAACTTCTCTCTTGGATAGATAGGTCCTTCAATCCTTCTTGCATTCTTTCAACTTTGATAGCTAATTCTTTTTCTTTTTGTCCCTCCTGTGTTGTTATGTTGCTCTGTTGCTTCGACTTATCCTCTCGTTCTTCTATTAGTCGGTCTATTTTCCTAGCTATAAAATCCCTTAATTCTTGCTTTTCTTTTTTGTAGCTTCTTCCTTGGCTTTCCTTCTCATCTGATCCTTCTCAATCTAAGTCTTACCTAACAAAAGTGGGAAAGGGGTGTTGTCCTCAACAAACCTAATTACTTCAAATTTTTCTTCAGTCGATGTTCCATGAACAATAATAGGTACAATAGTTACTCTTCCACATAAAGTTATCATCTTGCCCTTAAATAATCCTATCCTTCCTAAAGAAGGTACTGCAGTAGGATTTCTCAAAACTTCCTAAGTTTCTTCTGTCATAATATTCACTTGTGTTTCTTCATCCAAGACACATTCCATGTCTAAGTCTTCTATTCTTGCACTTATGCGCTGTTTTGCTTTCAAGATTTCTAGTAAACTGACATCTTTATGAACATCCATCGTTTCTTTCAACTGTAATAACATAGTATGAACTTCCTCTGATATTTTCTCTTTATGACTTTCTAACATACCCTTAGTCTCTTGACTCTTTTCATAATTTTCTTGTCTTATGTTCATCCCTTCAACTTTAGCAATAATCCTTGGACAATCCTCAACCTCATGACCAACAATTTTACAACAAAGACAAATAGGGCCTACCCCAGGACATTCCTTAGCAAGGTGTCCCGAATTTATGCAATTATAACACAAAGTCAATCCTCTTTTTCTCTTAAATGTTCCCCAATCTTTTCTGTACTGCACACTTCCCCTAGGATCATAGTGCTGGGCCTGCAATCTGCAAAAATTATTTCTAGGTTCTTGCATCCACTTATTAGTCCAAAAATTATTTCTATGCATAGGAATAACATATCTTTCTTCATTTCCATTAAATTTACTCGAATCAACTCTTTCTTTCAACTGCGCCCTAACCTTTAGACTAGGACATAATCTATTAAACGTACTTAAATTCATGCTTTTGTAACAAAAATTTTCACTTATCTTTGTCTTACCAAAGAAAAAATCTTACCTATTTTAGGATCTTACCTCTTTTCTTCAGAACAACTTACTTTCTTGGCACAAAGATTCACAAGTCAAGTAGAGTACGACACACTTCAACAATATATCTATGCACAGAGCTTCTCTTTTTCTTTACTTCAGTTCCCAACAATCATAGTTTCAGGTCCCGTCAATGGAACCATTTGTTGGCACAGGGGCAGACCTAGGGTTCAACGCTTAACAACACACCAACAAAACCCCAACTACCGACCCTTTCAGCAACACATGTGAAGAAGGCAAAGTCTAACCCGAGGTAGAAGCAGGGGGGTTATAGGACGCAGGTGTTTGTAACCAAGCTGGGACACAGATCTGTGATAAAACCACTTCATAAAATATTCTGTTAACACTTAGGAAGTGACATACATTAGTTTATTAACCCTATTAACACCACAAAGCATAATCAAAGACATATCAACGCAATAATAACTAATAATTATATATCCTGAGCACTTAGCACTCAACACTTAGTACTTAGCATCACAAGTTAGATCTAGCATTCATTTATCCTTTAACACAAGCAAAGTATTTAAGCAACAACATAAATATTCATTACACATCATAATCTAAGCACTAAGAAAAACATAACATAGATAACACTGCACAAAGAAAACCACGAGACACCAGATATACGTGGTTCACCCTGGGGTGGAGCTACGTCCACAAACTGCTTCACCTCTTTATTATTCTCCAATATATTACATTCAATCTCTTTTGTGCACTAAGCCACAGGGTCGAGCTTCGCACCAGATAGGAGATATGCGCACTAAGCACTAGATCCTCCTTCCAAAACTTGATCAAATGCACAGAGCCACAATCTTTATCACAACACTTAGCACCTTATACAAAATCATAGTCGAGCACAAAGCCTCGACCATATACAATCTGCGCACAGAGCTATTGTTCCACACAGAACTACATTTACTTTCCCCATTTCTACAATACATTTCCCTTTATTTATACTTTATAAACCCTTACAATAAGGCCTAAACATGGGGAGAACCCATGGGTCGACAACCCCAAAAACCCGTTACAAAACCCTAGAGGACCCCTTACCGTGTCCACATAGCCTGCAAAAATAGGTGAGATCCGCAATCTCAGCTTCGCCTCGGCGCTCCTTCTTCGACCAACGTGTTGAAGTCCAAAAGTGGGCCAAAACTGACCAAAGTTTCCCCAAAACTTGGTTGAGAGCCAACATAGTTTTAAGTAAACATACCTTTGAAACCTTGATTTGGAGTGTTTCCTTCTGATTGACCGTTCTTCTAATGTATTTATGAAATTTTGACCCTTCTAAGTCTGACATTTCATCTTGTAGTACTCTGATATGTCTTCTCTACAATGCCACAGGCTTGACGAAAATTTGATGTTCCATAACTTTCTGAAACCTTGTTGATATTAGGAATGTTTTGGAGAATGAACTTGTACAGAATGCCACATGTCCAATATTTGATGCCTGATTTTGAAAATTGTTCCCAAAATACTAAGGAGTTTCCTATTTCAAATGAAATTGGTCTCACTGAATTTGGATCCTTGTTGAAGAAGATATGCCATTTTTACTCGAAACAATTGTTTGAGAATAGTAATAGGACTAGTAAAAAACCCTATATTCCACACAGTGTATCTCCAAAAGTATAATGACTCGGAAGCTGAAATTCATACCACAAGTATCATGATATGTCTTCTAAACTAACTCCAGGTTTCGATGACTGAATCATACTAGAAAAAAATGTTATATCAAAACTCCCAATATGACTCGTTTAAAGCTGAATTCAGGATGATTAAAAAACCCTATTATCACTGGTTTTGTTCCAGCCAACAACATGCATCATGATCAAGATTAGGGGGGAGAATTCAAGAGAAATAATCCTGCAAAGATCCCACATCAAGGAGGCGAAGATTTTAATTAGGCGCCAAGAGAATCACATCGAAAAAATCAAGCCCTAAGGGTCCAATACCCATTCCCAGACTCGGGTGCTTATCGAGAGCATAAAAGGTGCTAAGCTCATCTAGATCAAGTTCAAACCCTTTCTCGGATGGAACTTTACCATGTAACTAAGGTTAATGAGCAAGTGTGGGCCAAGATGCGGGACTGACCATTCAACGGCTGCAAGTGAGCTTGATCAACGGTGGATGATGCATGTCGCATCAGAAAGGCATCCGAGAGGTTAACGGGGCATCGAGGTGCGATAACGGTTTTAGTTTTCTACATGTCAAAGATAAAAAAAATTCGCATGGTAAAGCGCGGTAAAGGAAACCACTCCCTTGGGGTCACAAAAATCATATTTCGATCCTGTTTGGATTTCACATTATCCAAATCATTGTCAACTTGATCAACCACATAATGCCACTTGGAGTTAGCAGAGCAATCCATTGGGACATAAAGAGAAGTAATGAAGACCTGGCAAGACAATGACTCACCCTCTCAAATCTGTCAGAAATACCCACCTGTAAGGCAAGGACCCGATAACACTCAAGTTGTGATAGCAACCTAGAGTACTTATATGATTGGAACTTGAGGGACACATCAACACCTACGTGTATCAATGTCAAGCGACCACATATCCACGTATTCATGCTAATGTTAGCATGACATCATTCGAGTTTCACACGTTTTTTCCAGTTTTCGAAGGGTTCAAACAATGGGAAAAAGATGCACATGTGGAAACAAAGGCACGAGGGAGAATGATTCAAGTGAGTGGGAGGATGCTCTAACAACCTGCCAAATCAGTTAGGAAAGATAGGACTCATAACAAGACATCTAGCTTACGTCTACATATTTTCACTCATTATTATCCTGATGCCTGCATTTGTCAGGAATAAGAAATCATCACCTTGACATGTACATTTGTGCGTGTCTGGGATCTTTATGAATCATACCAAGCATAAAAAATCACTACTCCTCATTAGATTTTTACGTAAACACGTGTCAATATTTTATAAGAAGAAAATCATAGGAACAACAATCCACCAATCCATGAATAGCCTGAGTCCTAAAGAGGATTTACTTGGATGACATGTGTTTTTGATGATGATCCACCTGTATTAACCCTCTTCCCAAGAGTGGGTTGTGAACCATCCTAGATACAAATGTTGGGAGAGTGTTTTCTTTATTGCAACCTGTCGAGGACATCCTTCTCTAGTATCATTAACACAATCTTAAAGTCGATAGTGCACTAGAGAAGCTTGAAGCAAAGGGTACAATGAATTGGCCCATTGTATCTGATATTATTGAGCCCTGTCAACTAGAAGGAAACGTTTAGTGCATCATCCTAATAGCCAAGGTAAAGGGCTCATGACACAATGGTGGGAATCAATTGATCCACTTAGAGGGACTTGAACGAAGGCTCAATTGGATGAGGAGAACACACTCAACAACAATATCAACAAGGCTCGTTTGGCAGTAGAGGTCGACTTCTTCTTAGTTAATTTTGGTAAAATCAGTTGGAAAGCTAGGAGTAGTTGCAAAATCAGGCGTGGTTTCAAGATTCTGACAAGCGGAATCAAAATTTCAAGAAGTGTTCGTCCGAGCAAGTGGTTTCTTCTCAAGCAAAGGTGGTTATAAATCAACAAGCATAACTCATTTTTAGGGTCAGAACTTTTGGGAATTTAAGAGTATCTTATACCCGAGTTGTTTGTTCAAAGATCCCTTCAGACACAAACCTTTTTCAGCACTGCAAGCTACAAGGGATTCATCCCCTTCATTATGCTTTAGTCTATGCTTCTTTTTGTGCATGTGTTCTTGTAAAAATCCATCCCTCTCATTCCATGGCTTCTTGTATCAAATCCCCATTAATAAAATCTTGAGCAACAAGTTTTATGACATGTACAATGTGATTGCGTGTTATTTAGCTTATGATGTTGAAGTGATTTCCTCTGAATGTCTGACCACTTCATGTCATTTTTTCATGTGTTTAATGATGTGCAGAGGGCACCTCCATGGATTTAAGTATATGAAAATGTTTTACTGTTTGATGCATATTTTAATTATCTGATATGTTTGTCAAGACTGTTGAATTCTTAATTGCTCAGCACATCATTTTCTCCATAGGATGTGAGATTCACCATAGAGCTGCCTCACATGTCTATCTTATATTTCTTCCAATCCTCCCCTTCTCAAACTTAAATCAAATTGTCTGAAGCACTTGTGGGCATATGCCTTTTTGTGTTGAATGCCTTGATATTGGTTCTGATATTGTTTGAGGGCCAAGAGTTCTATAAAAGAGAGATAAGTTTACCCAAAATTTTGCATAAATCCTATTGTGAATCAACATGGCTTTAAGATATATCCTAGGTCGTAGCCCCTGGGATGCCTCGACATAGTTCCATTTACAGTGTGGAACATCTTGAGGGATAAAAATCCCTATCATCCATAGGTTGTATCTTCGAAATTGTAATGAACTAGAAGCTGAAATTTGTACCACAAGTACCTTGATATGTATTATAAATAAACTCCAAGTTTTTCTGTCTGAAGTGGTCTAAAAAAAAAATTATATCTAAAATTCCCAAATGAATTTCTTGAAGAAGAAAAATCTTAGTATCAATGCTCTGATACCAAATGTAATGATACAAATGATTAAGATATCATAACATAACAGAAGTACACACCTTGTATAGAATGTGAGCATGGAGCACAACTCCAAGATAGATAAGTTATACAATATCTCCTTAAAGAATAGGATAACCTCCTCCAAATATCCAATTACCTTCATACATCCCAATTCACATTTGAAAAAAACTCATTGCAGCCACATTGTGTGTACAAATCCCTCATGATGATAGGCTATACAATGGTAAATGTGGTCACTAGACAAACATTACATGATGGATGCAATCTAAAGATGAAGATGACATTACATTACATTCCCCCTTAATGACAACTTCAAACATCCTAGATAAGTGGCAACAATAGTTTCAAACTTTGTTGCTATCAGAGATAAGCTACTAAGTGGAACAATGTAGACAACCATCCATAAGTTGCAACCAAATCCTCAATAAGGTGAAAGGAGAAGACACTTTCTATAATAAAGAACCAATGCAATGACCAACAATGACAACATCAATATTCTAATGATGAAGTGCCAAGAAACTCAAGATAGAGAAGTAATCTGCAGAACCAATATGTCGCCAAACTCTTCACACACACCGCTAAGGAACATGTGGCAAACCGAGAGCTAACTGCAAGAAATAAACTCCAAGAACAATGGCATGAATAATCATCCAGAATGTGCCAAATAACAATCTCTCCAAGAATACATGAATGATAACTTAAGAAGAAGTTGTATATGATCCAACATGTTGAAAGTGTTGATGATCAATTGAAGTGCTTCAATCAAGAAATTGAACATGATCTCACAATGATCATCAAGCTCAACAAGTGATCAACTATCCAAAAACCATTTTGAGTGAAGATCTGAGCATGCCACAACATACAATCCTGTGCAAGGAAACACATTTGGAAGGAGAAATTTCCTAAGTGTGTAACCACTAGGAGAATATAATGGAAATGAGCTATAATGAGATGACGCCCAATGGGTTCCTTAATCAATGGTAAATAAAATGTGCCCAGACATGGAATCAGAACCACGATCCACAAACACAAAGCAAACAATGCAGATCTGCAACCACAGGTGTGTTGCCCAGACTTGGAATCAAAACCACGATCCACAAACAAAAAGCAAACAATGTAGATCTGCAACCACGGGTGTGGCCGTACGCTAACGTAGATGAATCAATTTTCCTGTAATGTTCAATCCCTCTGTTGTCAATATCTAGGTTAAATAATATCTCTCTTGAAAAGAAACTCTGCAAAGAATCGCTGCAAATAAATCCTCTTTCCCACCACGCTTCAAATAGGAGAGGGATGCACGCTGCATAGCTTAGTGAGTAAAATCGCCCCCCACCAGTCAAATCAGATCGCCAAAGAGAGAAATCTGCCCTTCAATAGACGGATCGAACCTCCAAAAAGACAAATTGGCCCTTTAATA
>JZKD02S2050053.1:22809-67732 GCA_000966675.3 Picea glauca | reverse complement strand
GACCCCGACTCCTTTATTCACACTTCTTGTTGGATTACTAAAAGGGGGGGTGAATTAGTAATAGAGAAATCCAATCCTTTTCTAACCACAATATACAAGTGTTATGTCAATGTAGCATTATCATCCAATAATTGCAGAGTAAATAAACAATGAACAAATGAGCAATCATACACATACATAGTACACCAATGTTTTTACGTAGAAACCCAAAGTGGGAGAAAACCACATAATGATTTTTCTTATATGTCTTTAAGAATTACATTCATTGGAAGCACCAACTTCCTTTGTTTTCCAGTTGCAACTGGAAGGAGGCTCCAAACCCCTAGTTTCTTAGGCTACAGCCTGAGGGAAGATCCAACTCCCCAATTCTTTGGCTACAACTAGAAGGAGGCTAAAACCCCCTATGTTCTCCGGTTACAACCAGAAGGAGACTACAACCACTTGTCCTTTCCCCATCCAACCACCCTGAAACAAAAGTAGAATGATGGAACCACTATCCCACTATCATTGTGAGATATATTGATGTAAACCTATACCAATCAATCTGTACCATAAACAAGTGCATCAACCATGCACCAACCTGTACCAAACAACCTGTAATTGACTTGTACCATAAACAAGTGCATTAACCATGCACCAACCTATACCTCAACCTGTACCATCAACGAGTGCATCAACCATGCACAAAATATGTACCAATCATGCATCAAATAAACATAAAATATGACTCATGAAGATGTACCAACATCATCAACAATACACCTCATGTATGTGCCAACTCATCAAATAATTTTCTCAACCATGTACCCAACATGCACCTCAACTGTAGAAAATGAATATGTCACTGATAAATCTATCACTGTATACTCATCAACCAATCTGATATGATCACATATACCTCAAACATTATACCACAATTCTGTACCTCAAACCATGTGATAGAACCTCATTGTTATACAACCTCTAGCTGTACCAATAACTTCAACAACATACCTTAACCAAAATCCCTCGAACATGAACCAATACTAAAATTCTGTAGATCTTCCTCATATTAAATCTACAACAAGCCATCAAATCCCAAGAGGGAATCCAACATATTTACAAGGAAAACCCTCAACTTGATTCATAAATTCAACACTACACATATGAAAACCATACCTTTTTCTTCTTGTAGCGTTTTGCTGCCGCGGTTTTTCTACCACACTTTTTTTGCCGTAGTTTTTCTGCCACGCTTTTTTTTCCACACTTTTCCTTCCGCACTTTTTTTTCCGCACTTTTCCTACTGTGATTTTCCTACTGCGATTTTTCTGCCGCACTTTTCTCTATCAATAATACCTGCCCAAATAACCTTTCACAAAATAGATATTCAATGATATTTGATGGTTGATTAAATGAGAGACCTTTTCCTCTTATTTATACTTTCATGTAACATCCTCAAGGGGTTACCTTTTAACCATCTTAACCCACTTTCCTTATTTTAGGGTTAACCCACTTATAACCACTTGTCCACTTAACTTAACCACTTTCCATAATTAGTAAGTTCTCCATTAAATTTTTAATTTAAATAATTTATTTTTCATCCTATTTGACTTATAGTACACTCATCACTTCACTTTATTATTTAAATAATTTCTTCTTTGCAAACACTTTGACTACTTTGACCTTTTGGGGCTTCTAGATGACTCATGAGGGTTCTCCAACTTCACATGGCCATAACTCTCTAACCGTGAGGAGTTATGTGACGTTCCACATACCAACGAAAATTTCATGACATGTACTATCCATCTAGAATAGTTTTACTTTCAAATATATCAAAATTCATACCATTATCCATCAAACAAACTTGGGTCCATTACCCAAACCTTTGTGCTACCGAAATTCGATACCAGACTTTCTTCAAAGGTTGACATCAATGAAAACCAACCCAATTAATAAAAAATGTCCCCCTTTGGCATTGATGGAAACACTCTGATACAATACCGAATTCATATCACTCATGCTCCCTCATGAATTCATCAATGGAAAAGGTATCTTTCCATCCGGGGCTGCTCCCTCTAACTGAACTCTTCCTGAAACTTATCTGCCTACCTGAATTGTCTTCTTTATGGTGCTTCCTCATTTACTTATGAGACATATAAGATAAGCGTTCAAAATCATTCATTTTGGAGTAGAAATTACTTCGAGTCTCTGGCGAATATACTCAAAGGCTTCTCGTGGAAGCGGTTTTGTAAAGATTTCTGCCACTTTTTCTTTTGTGCCCACATATTCAACTATGATTTTATTCTCTACAACCCATTCCCATAGAAAGTGATACTTGATTGGAATGTGCTTCGTATTGGAGTGCATCACCAGGTTCTTTGAGATACTGATGGCACTTGTATTATCACAATAGATTGGAATGGGCTTATCATATTCAACCTGTATATCTGTAAGAGTTTGTTTCATCCATAGAACCTGTGTACAACATGCTATTGCTTCAATATACTCTGCCTCGACTGTAGATAATGATACTGATGATTTTTTCTTGCTTAGCCATGATACTAAACACTCACCCAAGTAGAACGCTGCTCCACTGGTGCTTCGTCGGTCATCAATGCAAACTGCCCAATCCTCATTTGTGTAGGCAATAAGTGATAGATCCTTTCCCTTTGGATACCATAATCCAAACTCTTCTATTCCTTTGAGATATCTGAAAATCCTCTTCATTGCTAATACATGTGATTATTTTGGTGTTGATTGAAATTGTGCCACCTGTCCAACTGCTTGCATTACAACTGGTCTAGATGTTGTCACATATAGTAAGCTTCCAATCATCGACATGTATTGCCTCTGGTCTGTAGACTTTGAATCATCATATTTTCTCAACTTGCAACTGGTTTTCATAGGAGTGGTAACTGGTTTGAAATCTTCCATTCCGAACCTCTTTAACATTTCTCTGATATATTTAGTTTGAGAAATAAAAATTCCTTGGTTTCTTTGACGTATCTGAAGACCTAGAAAGAAGGATAGTTCTTTGAGTAATGACCTTTCAAATTCATTCTGCATATCCTTTGAAAATTTTTGTCTTAACCTGTCATCATTGCTTCCAAAAATAATATCATCAACATAAACTTCAATTAATAAAATACTATCTTGAGTTACCTTGATGTAGAGGTTGTTGTCTGCACTTCCTTTTCTGAACCCTGTCTTTTGTAGATATTTATCCAGTCTAGAGTACCATGCTCTAGGAGCCTATTTTAGACCATACAAGGCCTTCTTCAATTTATACACATAATCTACGTTCTTTGACAGCTGAAATCCTTCTGGTTGTTCAATGTAGACTTCTTCTTCAAGTTCCCCATTTAGAAAAATTGATTTCACGTCCATATACTACACTTTAATATTCTTGGTGCATGCATAAGCTAGGAGTAATCTGATTACTTCCATTCTTACAACTGTAGCAAATTTCTCTTCAAATTTGATTCCTTCAACCTGTGCGTATCCTTTACATACCAATGTAATTTTGTTCCTTGTAACGTGTCCATCTTCATTCAATTTAATTTTGAATACCCACTTTGTGCCAATCACATTCATATTATTTGTTCTTGGAACCAATTCCCAAGTGTCATTCTTCTCTATTTGATCCAATTCTTCATCCATGGCCTTATTCCAAAATTCATCCTTGCTGGCCTCTTCAAAATTGTTTGGTTCAATTGTAGATGAGAGTGATAGGTGTGTTTGTTCTGGTGAACAGATTCTTCTTCTAGTTTCAAATCTTGCATCTTTGTTTTCGATAATCTGATATGAAGGATGATTCTTCTGTACTCGTTTTCTAGGTGTATTTGGAGGCACTTGTTGAAATTGATATTCTACTTATGTCTGATCCTCTTCATCTTCCCCTTCTACTTCTTCTTCATCTTCTACTTTTTCTTCATAAAGATGTTCCATTGATTCATTTTCTTCTTCCTTTAATTCTCGTCCCGTTGTTTCATCAATTACATTGATTCTTTCCACAAATTTGTTTAACCTCAGATTGTGACACTTGTATGGTTTCCTTGTACTTGAGTAATAAAAAAGTACTCCTTTTTCCACACGAGAGTCAAACTTTCCCATTCTGCCATCTTCTCTTTTGATGTAGCATTTGCTTCCAAATACTCTGAAGTGCTTCACATTTGTTGGTCTTCCTTTCCATAGCCCATAGGGAGTTTTGTCAGTGTTGTTTCTCAACATTACTCAATTTTGAATGTGAACTGTTGTATGCACTGCATGTGTCCAAAATATATCTTTCAATTTGGAATCCATTAACAATGTTCGAGCCATTTCCTGTATTATCCTGGTCTTTCTTTCAACGACTCCATTCTGTTGAGGTGTCCTAGCAATGGAAAATTTCATTTTTATTCCATGCCTGTTGCAGTAGTCTGCAAATTCCTTTGAAGTGAACTCTCCTCCATTATCAGATCTCAAACATTTGGTTTTTGAATCCATTTCATTTTCAACCATTTCCTTGTAGACCTTGAAGTTTTCAAAAGCTTCTAACTTATTCCTGAGAAAGCAAACTGCAACCATTCTTGTATAATCATCAACTAATAACATAAAATATTTATGACCTTTTAAACCTTTTGTTGTAGTTGGTCCAACTAGATCAATATGTACAATTTCCAGTGGTCTTGTCCTTGAATATTCTTTTGATTTAAACTTGGTCTTTGTTTTCTTTCCTTGTTGACAATGCTTGCATAAAGTGTTGGTTGGTTTTGTAATATGGGGCATTTCTCTAACCGCTTCCTTTTTGCTGAATTTAACAAGGTTATCAAAGTGTATGTGACCCATTCTTATGTGCCATAGCCAAATTTCATCTTCCTTTCCTAGACAACACTTTTCATTTCCAATTTCACTTAGTACATATATGTTGCTTGAAGTTCTTGCAACTGTTGCAATCAATTTTCCTGAACCTTCTTTTCTTATCTCGCACTTTTGTGAATTTAAAGTAACTTTATGACCTTGGTCGCACATTTGACTCACACTTAGAAGATTATGTTTCATATCTTCTACTAGTAGAACATTTTCTGCCTTGGTATTCTTGTTTCCAATTCTGACTTTTTCTTTTCCAATGATTTTAGCTGAATCATCATTTCCGAAAGAGACTGATCCATATCTTTCCTTTCTTAATGTAAGAAACCTGTCTTTATCACTTGTCATGTGTTTTGAACAACCACTGTCAACATACCAACCACGTTTCTTTTGCTTAGCTTGTAGAGCGAGTGTGCATTCTTCATTTCTATACTGATTTTGCTTTCTTATCCATGTTCTCTTCTGAGGTTCTTGTCTGTGACTATTGTTTTTTTGTGGTTCTCTAGGAGGAAATGTCATTCTACAATATTTGACCATGTGTCCAAAGTTATTAAACTTGTAGCATTCCACTTCAGTTCTCAATGATTCAAACCCGTTGTAACTTCTTCTCTGTGTTTCACTAGGATTTCTTGGACAACCCTTTTGTGTATGACTTTCAAAGTTGTTTATGTTCCTGCTGATAGCTCTGCAAATCATAGATTTATGTCCAAAATTATTACATGCATAACATAAACCAAAAAAGATAGCTTGATACTTGGGAGTTGAAGATATTCTTAAAGGAGTTTCTCTTTTGAATCCTTCTTCTTCCTGAGGCATATCTGTTAATTGTTGATTCTGAAATCTGAATCTTCTCGATGGAGAAGTGTCCCTGTAATATTCCTTGTAGATATTCCTATCCTCTTTGATTGTTTCTGCATATATTTTTGGATATCTTTCTTGTTCTGTTGTTTTGGATCTTGATCCCTTTTCTATCTGATTGTATCCAAGTTCGGACTTGTCATGATGATGTTTTTGACTACTGATAATGTCATCCAAAACTTTTGAGTTGTTCTGCATATTTTTCTTTCGAATATCCTTTCTTAATGTGACAATCTCTGCTTCCAAATTTCCAATGATCCTGTCTCTTTCTTCTAGCTATTCTTTGAGTGCTTCTTCAATTCTTTTATCTTCTTCTATTTGAACCTTCAAATTTGTGATCAATTGTTCTAGTTCCCGAGTGTCTTCTTTCTTGTCTACTTCCGCTTGTAGCTTCTTGTTTTTCTTGTTTTCTCTTCTTATAACTTCTATGGCACACAACAATTCTTCTTGGTAGTCAACTTCTACCTCTTCATATTCTTCTTCGGCCTCTTCATATTCTTCTTTGGTGTCTTCTTTTTTATAGTCTTCTACTGCCATGAATAGAAATCTTTTTGTCTCACTGTCACCGACTTCATCTTCATCTAATGATGAGATGTCTTCTTTGGTGCATAATCTTTTCTTAAAAACTTTCTTTGTGGTTCTTTTTTCTTTATATGTTTGTTTTCTATTTGAGTACTCTTCATCATTCCTCTTATTTTTCTTATGAGGAAATTTGTTAGCAAAATGACCAATACCATCACAATCAAAACAAATCAAAGGAAGATTACCTCTATTTCTGATGTTGGTTCCTTTGTTCAATCTTCTGAAAAAGTTGGCCACTTCTTCATCATTTTCCGAGATGTCACTGCTACTGCTATGTTCTTTTTCCTTTTTCTTTGACCGTTTGGATTCTTTGAAAACTTCTTCTTTTATATCTAGATTGTCTTGTTCAGTTCTCATTTCATATTCTGTGAAGATTCCATATAGTTCGTCCATGCTTATTGATTCTATATCTAATCTTGCTTCTAGTGCTGATATCTTAGGGTCAAATCTCATAGGAAGAGATCTTAATACCTTTTGAACAATAACAGATTCTTTGATTTCTTCTCTCAATCCTATGATTGCATTTACTGTTTCACCGACTCGCAATAAGTAAGATGCAATATTCTCATCTTCCTTCATCTTTAGTTGTTCGAACTGACCTCTGTAAGTTTGAAGCTTTGCTTCTTTGACTTTTGAATGTCCTTCATAAATATTTTGAAGTTTGTCCCAAATGTCTTTAGCGGATTTAAAATGTATAACTTTGGTGAATACCAATTCGCAAAGACCATTCAAAAGTGCATTTGTGGCTTTGGAATTATTTTGACCGAGTTTTATTGCTCTTTCATTTGTCGACGGAACTGCTGGTTCTTTGTATCCATCTACAACTGATTGCCAAATTTCAAATCCCTGTGTCTGTATATATGTTTTCATCCTTCTGTTCCAAAATGCATACTTTTGTCCATCAAACTATGATATTCCATTTTTATACATGTTTTTTCTATCCATGATCTACCTTTCAATGGTTAAACTGATTTCTAAAGGAACCTGCTCTGATACCAATTGTTGGATTATTGAGAGGGGGGGGTGAATCAGTAATAGATAAATCCAATCCTTTTATAACCACAATATGCAAGTGTTATATCAATGTAGCATTATCATCCAATAATTGCAGAGAAAATAAACACTGAACAAATGAACAATCATACACATACACATACACAGTACACCTGTGTTTTTACGTGAAAACCCAAAGCGAGAGAAAACCACATAATTCTTTTTCTTATATGTATTTAAGAATTACATTCATTGGAAGCACCAACTTCCTTTGTTTTCTAATTGAAACCGGAAGGAGGCTCCAACCCCCTATTTTCTCAGGCTACAACCCGAGGGAAGCTCCAACTCTCCAATTATTTGGCTATAACCAAAAGGAGGTTACAACCCCCTATGTTCTCTGGCTACAACCGGAAGGTGGCTACAACCACCTTTCTTTGCCTCGTCCAACCGCCCTAAAATAAAAGTAGAATTATGGAACAAATATCACACTATCACTGTGGGATATACTATTGTAAACCTGGACCAATCAACCAGTAATCAACCTGTAATCAACTTGTACCATAAACAAGTGCATCAACTATGCACCAACTTGTACCAAACAACCTGTAATCATCCTGTACCATAAACAAGTGCATAAACCATGCACCAATATGTACCTCAACCTGTACCATCAACAAGTGCATCAACCAAGCACCAAATATGTACCAATCATGCATTAAATACACATAAACTATGACTCATCAAGATGTACCAACATCATCAAATATACACCTCATGTATGTGCCAACTCATCAACTACTTGTCTCAACCATGTAGCCAACATGTACCTCAACTATAGAAACTGAATATGTCATTGAGAAACCTGTCACTGCATACTCATCAACTAATCTGATCTGATCACATATACCTCAAACACTATACCACAAGTCTGTACCTCGAACCATGTGCTAGAACCTCATTTTTATACAACCTCTATCTGTAACAATAACTTCAGCAACTTACCTTAACCAAAATCCCTCAAACATGAACCGATACTAAAATTCAGTAGATCTGCCTCAGATAAACTCTAAAACAAGCCATAAACTCCCAATAGGGCATCCAACATATTTACAAGGAAAACCCTCAAATTGATTCATAAATTCAACACTACACATATGAAAACCATACCTTTTTCTTCTTGTAGCGTTATGTTGCCATAGTTTTTCTGCTGCACTTTTTCTATTGCGGTTTTTTCTGCCACACTTTTCCTGCCGCGATTTTCCTTCCGCCTTTTTTCTGCTACGCTTTTCCTGCCACGATTTTCCTACCGTGATTTTCCTGCCGCACTTTTCTCTATCAATAGTACCTTCCCAAATAATCTTTCACAAAATAGATATTCAATGATATTCAATGGGTGATCAAATGAGAGACCTTTGCCTCTTATTTATACTTTCATGTATCATCCTCAAGGGGTTACCTTTTAACCATCTTAACCCACTTTCCTTATTTTAGGGTTAACCCACTTATAACCACTTGTCCACTTAACTTAACCACTTTCCATAATTAGTAAGTTCTCCATTAACTTTATTATTTAAATAATTTCTTTTAAATCCTCTTTGACTTATAGTACACTCATCACTTCACTTTATTATTTAAATAATTTATTCTTCGCAAACACTTTGACTAATTTGACCTTTTGGGGCTTCTAGATGACTCATGAGGGTTCTCCAACTTCACATTGCCATAAATCTCTAACCATGAGGAGTTATGTGACGTTCCACATACCACTGGAAATGGCATGACATGTACTATCCATATAGAATAGTATTACCCGCAAATATATCTAAAATCATACCATTATCCATCAAACAAACTTGGGTCCATTACCTAAACCTTTGTGCTACTCAAATTCTCTACCGGACTTTCTTCAAGGGTTGACATCAATGAAAACTAACCCAATTAATCAACACTCATAAGAATGTACTCGATGCCTTGATACCTACTTTCATCATCAATAGGCTGTCTCACGTTTGTTAACAGTATACCTCAATGACCGATAATCAAACGAAGTCTCATTGTGTTCGAACTCAACTCCTTTATTCACACGATGTAGACTTGCACCTTTGGTGGATTGTGTAAAAGAATTGAAGACATCAGTTCATAGTTGCAACTTTCCTGAGTTGTTGCTACCTTTCATTGGACCAATGCCTATGTGACTTCAGTGATCACGGGAGATCATATTGTACTCCATTATATACATATATCTTCAGATTGATTTTGAGACTAGTTTTACTAGGCCTTGTTCATGACTATGACAGCCTTTATCATGTAGCCACCTTTGTATTTCCTATTCATGGCCATGAACAATTGTTTGGTATATTTTCACATGGATCTGCAGTGTAATTCAAATTGGCAGCCATGTATGCAAAGTCAGTACATATTGTAATGAGCAACTAGTTCTTCCATTTGGGTCCCCATTACTCCACTTATGGGTTTTATAATGTATTTGAACCCTCACAAATACTCCTATGACCTCACACATTAGGGGGCAGCTATTATGGAAACATTTTCCTCACCCTAGGAAAACTTGCACATAGGGCATTTTTCCATTTCCCTATGCAGACTTGAAGTCCCTTTTTACAAATCCTGGAGCTAAAAACATGATTTTTCCACATATACGCATCCTGCCTATATTAAATCATGCGTATATGAAGGTTGCACCACTACAGCCTGCGTACATTGAGATTTGTTCCCAAAATTAAAAAATCATGTCAGGTTTCCATGTCATGTCATAAGATCTATGATCCTTGGCCTTCCATATACTGGAAACGTTCTAACTCACCCTTCCATTCCACTTGAAGGCTACAAATGGGTCAAATATGAGCTATGGAAAAGAGGAGAAGAATTCAACTTTGAGAGCAAAGTTACTTTGGAGAAATTATTCACTTCACATTGAGTCTACATCCCTTTGTCCTTTAAGTCTAAACACATTGTTCAGCCCTCGAGATCTTCCCTTATTGATTGAGAACCTCATTGTCTCTCTTATATGAGATTGCCTTTGGTGGAGGATTGAAGTGGTGGAGGCCCAACTGGAAGGAAATTAGTTTCTCGGTTCCAAACCGTGCTGACACAGAAGTTTGTAACTCATTCACTTTCGTTGATTACATCTTAATATAAATAATCTTTTCTCATCCAATTAATATCTTGCAAATATTTGAATTGTTATTCCATGGGTGTATTTGTTATGAATATTGATGGATTATGCAATTGAATGTGCTAACATTATATATTATCACCATATTCTTGCGTTTCTTGGTTGTTGAGGACTAGTTGCAGGTATATCTCTTTGGGTCAAGTGCTCAATGGTGGACTTCATCGAACATCTGGACAAGGTATCACTAGCCTATTACACATTTGATTCAAACCTCATGTATGTGACAACTCATCAACTACTTGTCTCAACCATGTACCCAACATGTACCTCAATTGTAGAAAATGAATATGTCACTGAGAAACATGTCACTGTATACTCATCAACCAATCTGATATGATCACATATACCTCAAACACTATACCACAATTCTGTACCTCAAACCATGTGATAGAACCTTATTGTTATACAACCCCTATATGTACCAATAACTTTAGCAACATACCTTAACCAAAATCCCTCGAGCATGAACCAATACTAAACTTTAGTAGATCTTCCTCAGATTAAATCTACAACAAGCCATAAAATCCCAAGAGGGAATCCAACATATTTACAACGAAAACCCTCAACTTGATTCATAAATTCAACACTGCACATATGAAAACCATACATTTTTCTTATTGTAGCATTTTGCTGCCACGACTTTTTTGCCGCAGTTTTTCTGCCTCACTTTTCCTACCACACTTTTTCCGCCACACTTTTCCTGCCACAATTTTTTTGCCTCACTTTTCTTGTTGCGATTTTCCTACCGCACTTTTCTCTATCAATAATACTTGCCCAAATAACCTTTCACAAAATATATATTCAATGATATTCAATGGGTGATTAAATGAGCGTACTTTTCCTCTTATTTATACTTTCATGTAACATCCTCAAGGGGTTACCTTTTAACCATCTTAACCCACTTTCCTTATTTTAGGGTTAACCCACTTATAACCACTTGTCCACTTAACTTAACCACTTTCCATAATTAGTAAGTTCTCCATTAACTTTATTATTTAAATAATTTATTTTTCATCTTATTCGACTTATAGTACACTCATCACTTCACTTTATTATTTAAATAATTTCTTCTTTGCAAACACTTTGACTACTTTGACCTTTTGGGGCTTCTAGATGACTGATGAGGGTTCTCCAACTTCACATGGCCATAACTCTCTAACTGTGAGGAGTTATGTGACGTTCCACATACCACCGGAAGTGGCATGACATATACTATCCATATAGAATAGTATTACCTACAAATATATAAAACTCATACCATTATCCATAAAACAAACTTGGGTCCATTACCCAAACGTTTGTGCTACCAGAATTCAATACTGGACTTTTTTCAAAGGTTGACATCAATGACAACCAATCCAATTAATAAAAAATATCCCCCTTTGGCATTGATGGCAACACTCTGATACAATATTGAAGTCATATCACTCATGCTCCCTCATGAATTCATCAATGGAAAAGGTATCTTTCCATCTCGGGATGCTCCACCTAACTAAACTCTTCTTAAAACTGATCTCCCTACCTGAACTGTCCTCTTTATGGTGCTTCCTTGTGTACATCTGAGACATATAAGATAAGCATTCAAAAACATTCATTTTGGAGTAAAAATTACTCTGAGTCTCTGGTGAATATACTCAAAGGCTTCCCGTGGAAATAGTTTTGTAAAGATGTCTGCCACTTTTTATTTTGTGCCCACATATTCAACTATGATTTTATTCTCTACAACCCATTCCCATAGAAAGTGATATATGATTTGAATGTGCTTCGTATTGGAGTGCATCACCGGGTTCTTTGAGATACTGATGGCGCTTGTATTATCACAATAGATTGGAATGGGCTTATCATATTCAACCTGTATATCTGTTAGAGTTTGTTTCATCCATAGAACCTGTGTACAACATGCTGATGCTGCAATATACTCTCCCTTGACTGTAGATAATGAAACTGATGATTGTTTCTTGCTTATCCATGATACTAAACACTCACCCAATTAGAACACTAGTCCACTGGTGCTTCGTCGGTCATCAATGCAACCTGCCCAATCCTCATCTATGTAGGAAATACGTGATAGATCCTTTCCCTTTGGATACCATAATCTAAACTCTTCTATTCCTTTGAGATATCTGAAAATCCTCTTTACTGCTAATACATGTGATTCCTTTGGTGCTAATTGAAATCATGCCACATGTAAAACTTCTTGCATTACATCCAGTCTAGATGTTGTCACATATAGTAAGCTTCCAATCATCGACCTGTATTGCCTCTGGTCTATAGACTTTGAATCATCATATTTTCTCAACTTGCAACTGGTTTTCATAGGAATGGTAATTGGTTTGAAATCTTCCATTCCAAACCTCTTTAACATTTCTCTGATATATTTAGTTTGAGAAATAAAAATTCCTTGGTTGCTTTGACGTATCTGAAGACCCAGAAAGAAGGATAGTTCTTCGAGTAATGGGATTTCAAATTCATTATGCATATCCTTTGAAAATTTCTGGCTTAACCTGTTATCATTGTTTCCAAAAATAATATCATCAACATAAACTTCAATTAATAAAATACTATCTTGAGTTACCTTGATGTAGAGGTTTTTGTTTGCACTTCATTTTCTGAAACCTGCCTGTTGTAGATATTTATCCAGTCTAGAGTACCATGCTCTAGGAGCCTATTTTAGAGCATACAAGGCCTTATTCAATTTACACACATAATCTGCGTTCTCTAACAACTGAAATCCTTTTGGTTGTTCAATGTAGACTTCTTCTTCAAGTTATCCATTTAGAAAAGTTGATTTCACATCCATCTGCTACACTTTAATATTCTTGGTGCATGCATAAGCTAGGAGCAATCTGATTACTTCCATTCTGGCAACTGGAGCAAATTTCTCTTCAAAGTCGATTCCTTCAACTTGTGTGTATCCTTTACATACCAATGTAGTTTTGTTCCTTGTAACTTTCCCATCTTCATTCAATTTATTTTTGAATACCCACTTTGTGCCAATCACATTCTTATTCTTTGGTCTTGGAACCAATTCCCAAGTGTCATTATTCTCTATTTGATCCAATTCTTTATCCATGGCCTTATTCCAAAATTCATCCTTGTTGGCCTCTTCAAAACTGTTTGGTTCAATCGTAGATGAGAGTGAAAGGTGTGTTTGTTTTGGTGAACAGATTCTTCTTCTAGTCTCAACTCTTGCATCTTTGTTTCCAATAATCTGATCTGAAGGATGATTCTTATGTACTCATTTTCTAGGTGTATTTGGAGGCACTTGTTGAACTTGATATTCTACTTATGTTTGATCCTCTTCATCTTCTTCTTCTACTTATTCTTCATCTTCTGCTTCTTCTTCATAAAGCTGTTCCATTGATTCATTTTCTTCTTCCTTCAATTCTCGTCCAACTGTTTCATCAATTGTTACATTGATTCTTTCCACAAATTTGTTCAACCTTAGATTGTAACACTTGTATTCTTTCCTTGTACTTGAGTAACCAACAAGCACTCCTTTGTCCACATGAGAGTCAAACTTTCCCATTCTGCCATCTTCTCTTTTGATGTAGCATTTGCTTCCAAATACTCTAAAGTGCTTCACATTTGCTGGTCTTCCTTTCCACAGCTCATAGGGATTTTTGTCAGTGTTGTTTATTAGCATTACTCAGTTTTGAATGTGAACCGTTGTATGCACTGCATGTGTCCAAAAGATATCTGTCAATTTGGAATCCATTAGCATTGTTTGAGCCATTTCCTGTATTATCCTAGTATTTCTTTCAACAACTCCATTATGTTGAGGTGTCCTAGCAATGGAGAATTGCATTTTTATTCCATGCCTATTGCATTAGTCCGTAAATTCCTTTGAAGTTAAATCTTCTCCATTATTAGATATCAAACATTTGATTTTTGAATCCATTTCATTTTCAACCATTTCCTTGTAGACCTTGAAGTTTTCAAAAGCTTCTAACTTATTCTTGAGAAAGAAAACTGCAGTCATTCTTGTATAATCATCAACTAATAACATTCAATATTTCTCACCTTTTAAACCATTTGTTGTAGTTGGTCCAACTGAATCAGTATGTACAATTTCTAGTGGTCTTGTCGTTGAATATTCTTTTGATTTAAACCTGGTCTTTGTTTGCTTTCCTTGTTGACAATGATTGCATAAAGTGTTGGTTGGTTTTGTAATATGGGACATTTCTCTAACTTCTTCCTTTTTGCTGAATCTGACAAGGTTATCAAAGTGTATGTGACCCATTCTTATGTGCCATAGCCAACTTTCATCTTCCTTTCCTAGACAACACTTTTCATTTCCAATTTCACTTAGTACATATATGTTGCTTGAAGTTCTTGCAGTTGTTGCAATCAATTTTCCTGAACTTTCTTTTCTTATCTCGCACTTTTGTGAATTGAAAGTAACTTTATGACCTTGGTCACACATTTGACTCACACTTAGAAGATTATGTTTCATATCTTCTACTAGTAGAACATTTTTTTCCTTGGTATTCTTGTTTCCAATTCTGACTTTTCCTTTTCCAATGATTTTAGCTGAATCATCATTTCTGAAGGAGAATGATCCATATTTTTCCTTTCTTAATGTAAGAAACCTATCTTTATCACCTTTCATGTGTTTTGAACAACTACTTTCAACATACCAACCATGTTTCTTCTTCTTAGCTTGTAGAGTGAGTGTACATTCTTCATTTCTATACTGATTTTGCTTTCTCATCCATGTTCTCTTCTGAGGTTCTTGTCTGTGATTGTTGTTGTTCTTTTGTGGTTCTCTAGGATAAAATTTCATTCTACAATCTTTGGCCATGTGTCCAAATTTATTAAACTTGTAGCATTCCACTTCAGTTCTCAATGATTCAAACCCGTTGTAACTTGTTCTTTGTGTTTCACTAGGCTTTCTTGGATAACCCTTTTGTGTATGACTTTAAAAGTTGTTTATGTTCCTGCTGTTAGCTCTGCAATTCATAGATTTATGTCCAAAATTATTACATGCTTAACATAAACCAAAAAACATAGTTTGATACCTAGGAGTTGAAGATATTCTGAAAGGAGTTTCTCTTTTGAATCCTTCTTCTTCCTGAGGCATATCTGTCGGTTGTTGCTTCTGAAATTTGAATCTTCTCGGTGGAGGAGTGTCCCTGTAATATTCCTTGTAGATATTCCTATCCTCTTTGATTGCTTCTGCATATATTTTTGGATATCTTTCTTGCTATGTTGTTTTGGAGCTTGATCCCTTTTCTGTCTGATTGTATCCAAGTTCGAACTTGTCATGATGATGTTTTTGACTGTTGATAATGTCTTCCAAAACTTTTGAGTTGTTCTACATATTTTTCTTTTGAATATACTTTCTTAATGTGACAATCTCTGCTTCCAAATTTCCAATGATCCCGTCTCTTTCTTTTAGCTGTTCTTTGAGTGTTTCTTCAATTTTTTTTTATTTTCTTCTATTTGAACCTTCAAATTTGTGATCATTTGTTCTAGTTGCCAAGTGTCTTCTTTCTTGTCTAGTTCTGCTTGTAGCTTCTTGTTTTTCTTATTTTCTCTTCTTATAACTTTTATTGCACACAACAATTCTTCTCGGTAGTCAACTTCTACCTCTTCATATTCTTCTTCAGCCTCTTCATATTCTTCTTCGGTGTCTTATTTGTTAGAGTCTTATACTGCCATGAATATAACTCTTTCCATCTCACTGTCACTGACTTCATCTTCATCTGATGATGAGATGTCTTCTTTGGTGCATAACCTTTTCTTGAAAACTTTCTTTGTGGTTCTTTTTTCTTTATATGTCTGTTTGCTATTTGAGTAATCTTCATCATTCCTCTTATTTTTATTATGAGGAAATTCGTTAGCAAAATGACCAATACCATCACAATTAAAACAAATCAAAGGAATCTTACCTCTATATTTGACGTTGGTTCTCTTGTTCAATATTCTGAAAAATTTGGTCACTTCTTCATCATCTTCCGAGATGTCACTGCTACTGCTATGTTCTTTTTCCTTTTTCTTTGACCTTTTGGATTCTTTGAAAACTACTTCTTTTATATCTAGATTGTCCTGTTCAGTTCTCATTTCATATGCTGTGAAGATTCCATGTAGTTTTTCCATGCTTATTGATTCTATATCTACTCTTGCTTCTAGTGCTAATATCTTAGGGTCAAATCTCATAGGAAGAGATCTTAGTATCTTTTGAACAATTACATATTCTTTGATTTCTTCTCCCAATCCTATGATTACATTTACTATTTCACTGACTTGTAAGAAGTAAGATGCAATATTCTCATCTTCCTTCATCTTTAGTTGTTCGAACTGACCTCTGTAAGTTTGAAGCTTTGCTTCTTTGACTTTTGAATCTCCATAAATATTTTGAAGTTTGTCCCAAATGTCTTTAGCATATTTAAAATGTATAAATTTGGTGAATACCAATTCACAAAGACCATTCAGAAGTTCATTTGTGGCTTTGGAATTATTTTGACCGAGTTTTATTGCTCTTTCATTTGTCTGCGGAACTGCTGTTTTTTTGTATCCATCTACAACTGATTGCCAAATTTCAAATCCCTGTGCCTGTATATATGTTTTCATCCTTCTGCTCCAAAATGCAAACTTCTACCCATCAAACTATGGTATTCCATTTTTATACATGTTGTTTCTATACATGATCTACCTTTCAGTGGTTAAACTGATTTCTAAAGGAACCTTCTCTGATACCAATTGTTGGATTACTGAGAGGGGGGGTGAATCAACAATAGAGAAATCCAATCCTTTTCTAACCACAATATGCAAGTGTTATATCAATGTAGCATTATCATCCAATAATTGTAGAGTAAATAAACATTGAACAAATGAGCAATCATACACATACACAGTACACCAATGTTTTTACGTGGAAATCCAAAGCTTGAGAAAACCACACAATTCTTTTTCTTATATGTCTTTAAGAATTACATTCATTGGAAGCACCAACTTCCTTTGTTTTCTAGCTACAAATGGAAGGAGGCAACAACCCCCTAGTTTCTCAGGCTACAACCTGAGGGAAGCTCCAACTCCCCAATTCTTTGGATACAACCAGAAGGAGGTTACAACCCCCTATGTTCTCTGGCTAAAACCACCTTTCCTTGCCTCGTCTAACCACCGTAAAATAAAAGTAGAATGATGGAACCACTCTCACACTATCACGTGAGATATACTGTTGTAAACCTGCACCAATCAACTTGTAATTAACCTGTACCATAAACAAGTGCATCAACCATGCACCAACCTGTGCCAAACAACCTGTAATCATCCTATACCATAAACAAGTGCATCAACCATGCACCAATATGTACCTCAACCTGTACCATCAATGAGTGCATCAACTATGCACAAAATATGTACCAATCATGCATCAAATACACATAAACTATGACTCATCAAGATGTACCAAGATCATCAAATATACACCTCATGTATGTGCCAACTCATCAACTACTTGTCTCAACCATGTACCCAACATGTACCTCAACTGTAGAAATTGGATATGTCACTGAGAAACCTGTCACTGTATACTCATCAACCAATTTGATCTGATCACATATACCTCAAACTCTATACCACATGTCTGTACCTCAAACCATGTGCTAGAACCTCATTGTTATACAACCTCTATCTGTACCAATAAGTTCAGCAAATTACGTTAACCAAAATCCCTCAAACATGAACCGATACTAAAATTCGGTAGATCTGCCTCAGATCAACTCTAAAACAAGCCATAAACTCCCAATAGGGAATCCAACATATTTACAAGGAAAACCCTCAACTTGATTCATAAATTCAACACTACACATATGAAAACCATACCTTTTTCTTCTTGTAGCATTTTGTTGTTGTAGTTTTTCTGCCGCACTTTTTTGTCGCGGTTTTTCTACCGCACTTTTCCTGCCGCACTTTTTCTGCTGCACTTTTCTTTATCAATAATACCTTCCCAAATAATCTTTCACAAAATAGATATTCAATGGGTGATCAAATGAGAGACCCTTGCCTCTTATTTATACTTTCATGTAGCATCCTCAAAGGGTTACCTTTTAACCATCTTAACCCACGTTACTTATTTTAGGGTTAACCCACTTATAACCACTTGTCCACTTAACTTAACCATGTTCCATAATTAGTAAGTTCTCCATTAACTTTATTATTTAAATAATTTCTTTTTCATCCTCTTTAACTTATAGTACACTCATCACTTCACTTTATTATTTAAATAATTTCTTCTTTGCAAACACCTTGACTACTTTGACCTTTTGGGGCTTCTAGATGACTCATGAGGGTTCTCCAACTTCACATGGCCATAACTCTCTAACCGCGAGGAGTTATGTGACATTCCACATACCAATGGAAATGGCATGACATGTACTATCCATATAGAATAGTCTTACCTGCAAATATATCTAAACTCGTACCATTATCCATCAAACAAACTTGGGTCCATTACCCAAACCTTTGTGCTACTGGAATTCGCTACCGGACATTCTTCAAGGGTTGAAATCAATGCAAACTAACCCAATTAATCAACACTCTTAAGAATGTACTCGGTTCCTTGATACCTACTTTCATCATCGATAGGTTGTCTTTCATTTGTTAACAGTATACCTCAATGACCGTTAATCAAACAAAGTATCATTGTGTTCGACCTCAACTCCTTTATTCACACGATGTATACTTGCACCTTTGGCGGATTGTGTAGAAGACTTGAAGACATCAGTTCATAGTCACACTTTTCTGAGTTGTTTCTACCTTTGATTGGACCAATGCCTATGTGACTTCAGTGATCATGGGAGATCAAATTGTACTCCATTATATACATATATCTTCAGATTGATTTTGAGACTGGTTTTACTAGGCCTTGTTCATGACTATGACAACCTTTGGCATGTAGCCACCTTTGTATTTCCTATTGATGGCCATGGACAATTGTTTGGTATATTTCACATGGATCTGCAGTGTAATTCAAATTGGCAACCATGTATGCAAATTCAGTACATATTGCAATGAGCAACTATTTCTTCCAGCTGGGTCCCCATTACTCCACTTCTAGGTTTTATAATGTATTTCAACCATCACAGATACTCCTATGACCTCACACATTAGGGGGCATGTGTTATACAAATATTTTCCTCACCCTAGGAAAAATTGCACAAAGGACCTTTTTCCATTTCCCTATGCAGACTTGAAGTCCCTTTTTACAAATCCCAGAGCTAAAAACATGATTTTTCCACATATATGCACCCTGCCTATATTACATCATGCTTATATGCAGGTTGCACCACTACAACTCGCGTACATTGAGTTTTGTGCCCAAAATTAAAAAATGGTGTCGGGTTTCCATGTCATGTCACGAGATCTATGATCCTTGGCATTCCATATACTGGAAACGTTCTGACTCGACCCTTCAGTTCCACTTGAAGGCTACAAATGGGCCAAATATGAGCTATGGAAAAGACGAGAAGAATTCAACTTTGAGAGCAAAGTTACTCTGGAGATATTGTTCACTTCACATTGAGTCTACATCCCTTTGTCCTTTAAGTCTGAACACATTGTTCAACCCTTGAGATCTTCCCTTATTGATTGAGAACCTCATTGTCTCTCTTATATGAGCTTGCCTTTGTTGGAGGATTGAAGTGGTGGAGGCCCAACTAGAAGGAAATTAGTTTCTCGGTTCCAAACCATGCTGACATAGAAGTTTGTAACTCATTCACTTCCGCTGATTACATCTTAATAGAAATACTCTTTTCTTTTCCAATTAATATCTTGTGAATATTTGAATTGTTATTCCATGGGTGTATTTGTTATGAATATTGATGGATTATGCTATTGAATGTGCTAACATTATATATTATCACCATATTCTTGTGTTTCTTGGTTTTTGAGGACTAGTTGCAGGTATATCGCTTTGGGTCAAGTTCTCAATGGTGGAATTCATCAAACATCTAGACAAGGTAGGCCTTTTATCTTGTCTTGGTATCATATTTGTTTATATATCATACTTGAGATTAGAGTTGATTTTTGCAGTAATTTCTGTTTGTTGTGGTTTACCCCAAACCATAGAGAGATTTTCCTCGTAACAACTACCCTAAAGCTTCAAAATTTGAACATAATACTTCCATTCTAGTTTTATCTACTCCAAGTTAGTCTAGTTCTACCTCCTTGCCTTCACCAAATGTTAACTTGGTTCCATTTCTTTCTTCCCAACCTGGCTAAATTTTGGCTTCAACAAAACCCAAAATAGTAGTCAAGTAACCAACCAAGGGAATAAGAATAAGAAATAGAACCAAGGGAAAGAGGGAACTATACCAATTGATATTAACAATGTTGGGGAAATCGATAATTCCAATTATACCCCACTGCAACCTACACAGGGATGTAAGCATTAATCATCCTTGTGGGATTTGTGAGAAATATCATTATGCCCACTTATGTCATGCTGCTCAAGAGTTCCAACAATTGAGGGACCGCTTGCCTAATCGTACCAATCCACAACAACTAGAAATTTTACAAAGTTTTCCTTCCAAAAATCCATGGTTTTTGAGAAGGTTCAACCTGTACCTTCTCCTACTCCCACATTTGAGATTCATATGTCCTCCCAACATGTCTACCTCATTTCCAGGTCAAAATAATTAGGATGAGGGAATGCACCCTCAATTTTTGGTGTTCCATTTCCCACTAGACCTACCCAATGCAAGGAAACTAGGTTTTGTCCACAACCCACTCACCTTTTCTAACAATGGTTGAGTCATTCTCCATGGAACCCTTTTAGAAGTGGTTGTTTCCCAAGTAATATATTGTTTTTTCTCTACATCAAGAGAAGTATTGCATCACCCTCCCATGTTTGGTCAATGCCTTGAGTCAAGTATAAGGCTTCATTGTTCATCATTGATATTTTTACCTCATTTTAATTGAAGTCATTGTATTTCTTCCAACATTTATCTCTTATCGACCACAACAAATTTTCTCTAGGACTCTAGAGGTTCAACACCTTATTTTCCACTTTTCTCACTGGTGGGTTACTTTGTATTTGATATTGTATTATCATCATTGGTCCTTGATTAAATGGTTATTTTCTATATTTGACTTTAAATCATTTATTCAGACCATGAATCATTGTACTAATACCTTGTTACACATTTTCATCATTAATGGCTTACCTAGCATCTAGCAAGATTTTTATCATTGATTTTTGATTAAATGGTTTCTTCAATATTCAAATTTAACTCATTATCACATGTAAAGACTTGTAATTAGCAATGCGAGTGTTCTAGATTCAATCGAAGACCATGGACATTTGTTCCTCCTTTCCAACCATTATTGGAACTTAAAATTTGGAACTATTTCCATCCAACATTTGAGTTCCTTACATGTATGGACGCTTTCTAGCTTTGGACCTCATCTTCTTTAGTTCTAAGCCCTCCACCCGAGTGACATTTTACCATTTATTATGGATATGTATTTATAATGTATTAAGATATTGATGTACTTTGGGATGAATTTCCCATTGTTAGTGGTGGAGCCACTTATATGATGTACTTAACTTGATTCAGATTGAACATGAGACTGCTTAACTCATGAAAGAAAGGATGATTTTATGTCACAATATCTTTTGTTTCATTTGCATTTGGTTTCCTTTCCTTTCTCCATCAGTTGAATTCCTAACTAGGCTCTCAAAATTCCATTTTCAATGAAGAAAAAATATAATGTGTTTCATCCATGTGAAGCTCTATTGACCTCATGTATTAGGGGGCATTTGCTAACTCTAGAATTTGAATTGCATGTACCACATTATGTTGTCTTTGGAATGAATTTCCATGTGGTCTACTTAGTAAATAAACAAATTAAATGTGCCATGGATTTGGTAAAGTTATATTTATCCTTGGTTGTATTGGCCTACACACTTTTTCCTTTGAAATATGAACAAATACATATGAAACAGTCCTATAATTAGGTGGCTAAATTTGATAATGTCAAACTTGATCAAGGAACACACCAACATTGACTCATATAGATTTGATCAATGAGGACACACCCAAATCCCATATATTCCAAGATTGTTCTGGAATGTGGGCCTATTAGTCATGAAATGTTATGATCGAACTCCTTAAAAAATGATAAAAAGTCAATGATTAAAGTCCACTTTGAGGGGGAAACCTCCTTTTACAATATATCCAATTCAAAATACAATATGAGATGAGATAATATGATCCTAAGAATAGGTCTCCTTGGTATATATAAAGGAGACACATGGTACAACTATAATGAAAGGGTGCCATGTGTTAGAATTTTAGATTTTCTAGTTACACAATTACAATTACTTAATCCAATAGAAACTGTACTAGGATCACTGAAAGATAGAAGAAAACAAAGATTATCCTAGGAAACCCTTGTGGGGAAGAAAACCCAGCAACCAAAATCCTCAATATATGTTCCTTCAACCATTACAATGATGCGCTATAGCTCTCCAAGAAAGACCAAGACCAAAACACCAAAAGAACCAGTCTCCAAGACTTATGCGCTAGATCTTATTATGCGCTCCAAGATGCACAAGAGAAGTGTGTGAGTGTGTGTCCAAATGAGAGGAACCTATCCTCTATTTATAAACAACAATGTCTCTTGAAGAGACATGAATCTTGACCTAACTAACCCATAAAACAAGGCCGACTAGCCACAATGGGCATTTTTACAATTATAAGTAAATTACCAATAATATAATAATTTCTATTGAGTCAAATTGTACAATATAATTATAATAACCTTTTAAAGGTTTGACTAAAATAAATATACAATAATATATTCCATAGTTACACAAAAAATATTAACACTCCCTCTTAATTAAGAAGCTATTCTTTTCAAACACATACTTCAATTCTGATTCCACATGAGCTCACATCCAATGACTATTGAACATGTGAATCTGTAAATCCTTGGATATCCATAGTGCAACATGACTTCACCCCATGCAACCAAGGTCCATGGGTAGCTCTCAATATCTACAACATGTCCCTAGGACATCCACTCAATTCGATGCATCAATATCTAATCATGTGCAATTCTGTCTTAGTACCAACCCTTTTTCATGCTAGATGAGACCCACCAGACTCAGTGCCAACCCTTTTTCATGCTAAATGATATTTTTCCATACTCAGTGACAACCCTTTTTCATGTTGGATGAGTTCCACCTGTCACTCCCTTTGAAGAGGGATCACACCAAGCTTGTCCCTGAAGTACTCGAACTTCATCCTCGACAACGACTTGGTGAACAAATCCACAACCTGATCCTCAATAGTCACAAACTGGAGCCTCACTATTCCCCTTTGTACAATATCCATGATATCTGATCTTGATATGGTTCGACCTATCATGTAACACTGGGTTCTATGAAAACTTCATGCAACTCTCATTGTCACACCAAATGCAGGTCTCCTCCAATCCGAGACCAAATAACCTAGACAACAGCTTCCGAAGCCGTATTGCTTCTTTACTCGCTGCACATGCTCCCGCATACTTAGTTTCAGCCATACTGAGTGCCACATATGACTTATTTTTGCTGCTCCATGAGACCATACTAGAGACAAGATTGAAACAGTATCTGAAAGTTCTCTTCTGGTCATGAATACTGCTGGCCCAATCTGAATATGAGTAACCATACAATCCAAACTCATGGTCAAATCTATACTAGAGACCATGATCTAGAGTATGATTAAGGTACCTCAACACATGTTTTGTTTCAACCAAATGAACCTGTCTAGGTTGCTCCAAATGCTGACTCAGGGTGTTCACATCAAAACATATATTCGGTCTTGTTCGTAAAATACATCAATGATCCTAGGAAAATCCCATTTGATCTTTGCCAAACTTCTAGTCCCAAGAATTAGTGCATCATTCCTAAATATTTCATCTCGACTTCTGCAGCCAATTTTCTCTTACATTCAGTGACGATATTTTCTGCACATGTTAGAAACATGTCATCTACATACAACAATAGAATCACTGGTTCACCATCCTCAACCTTAAAGTAAAGGTCAGGATCTACACTGTTCTTGGTAAAACCCAAGCTCATTATAAAATTCTCAATCCTACCATACCATGCTCTGGGTTCCTGCTTCAATCCATATAAATCCTTCTTTAATCTGCACACATGAGTCTCCATGTCATGTGTCTCGAATCCCAGTGGTTTCTCCACATAAAATTCCTCTTTTATTTCACCATTCAAGAAGGATGTCTTTACATTCATCTGGTGCACCTTCCATTTCATCATAGCGTCCAATGAAAGTATAGTCTTGATCAAGGTATATCTTTCTACGAGAGCAAAAGTTTCTTCATAGTAAATCCCTTCCTTCTAAGAGAAACCTTGGGCCACAAAATCTTGTCTTATATTTTTCAATACTTCCATCAACTGCGTGTTTCGTCTTGTAGACCCATTTTGAGCTCTGTGGCATAGGAATACTGGTCCCAGACATTATTTTTCATAATGGACTAGTATTCCTATGCCATGGCATCTTTCCATACTTGATTTTCTACAACCTCTTCATAACTGGAAGGTTCTGCATCCATTATGTCACACAAGCATGCCACGTAATTGGAATATGACTTTAACTTCTTACTTTCCCTGAAATATTTCTCTGGGGCACCAATTCTTTATGCATATCTGATAAGATCTTTTTCCCAAGTTGGTCTTCTCTTGCGAGAAGGTATCTCGGCTGGTTTCTGAGGTTCTACTATGTCACGATCCTATGGAATGACTTCCTCTGGTTCAACTGCTTCTGGAACTTTAGGAACTTCATTCTCTTCTTCATGTGCATATTCTACACAAATATTTTTGGATTTATTGAAAGATGCATTCTCATAGAAGGTTACATCTTAATTGATCTCCACTTTTCAATGATCAGGAATGTATATCCTGTAAGTCTTCTATGTGTCATTGTAACCAACAAATATGCCCTTCCATCCAGAAGGGTCCAAGTTTGTCCTCTTTTCCTTGGGGACGTGAACAAATGCAGGGCAGCCAAATATTTTGAAATGGATGAATTTTGGCTTCTCTCTTGAAAACATTTACTTGGGTGTCTTTTTTTCATGCACCTTGTGGGGAATTTTATTTTGCACGTACACTGCCATCTTCATTGCTTCTTCCCAGATATCCATAGGAAGATCTTGACATGGATAATGGCCTTTACTAATTCCATGATTGTCTGGTTCTTCCTTTCAAATATTCCATTCTACTGAGGGTTATAGGGAGTAGAAATCTCCCTCTTAATCCCAACTGCCTTGAAATTTTTTGATGTGAATTCACCTCCATTGTTTGATCGCAAGGTCTTTATCTTCCGCTCTGTCAAGTTTTCTACCAGAGACTTGAAACCTTTGAATTTTCCAAAAACTTCATTCTTTTCTTTTAACAAATAAATCCAAGTTTTACGTGAGTAATCATCAATGAAAGATACATAATATACATACCCACTTAGTGAAGCTACTGACATCGGTCCACATATATCTGAATGCACGATGTACAAAAATCTTTTGGCTTTGCTATCGCTATTGGGAAAGGAGTGCTTCATGTTATTTCCTTGTGCACATCCTTTACACACACCATCTAGTTCTACTTGGATTTCTGGAAGACCTCTCACCATTTTTCTCACAACTGAAAGAGATTTGTAGTGTAGGTGAGAAAATATCCTATTCCATAGTTCACTGGGATTCACAATATCATGAACCATTGCAGAGTCTAAATGTCCTTTTAATTTGTAGAGTATTCCTTCGTCAACTCCAATCACTACTGCATCATCAAGGGTCTTCCGTCTAGGCCACATAAGAACTTGACCATCAATAAATGCTACTCTAAATCCTTTCTTGTCCAATGCTAAAATTGGGAGAAGATTCTTCTTTAAACTTGGAACATAGAGAAATTCCTTCATCTTCATTGGCTTTCCTGAGTTTAACTTGTAGGAAGCTTCTCCAACACCTTTGATTGTATACTAATAGTCATCACCCAATTTCACTTTGTGAGGTGAATCTTTATGCATAATTTTAGATAAGGATTCTTCATGGTCTGTCATGTGATTGGAAGCACCACTGTCTATCAACCAAGTGTCACTTCCATGAGTAACAATACCTGTGAGGGATAAGATAAGAACATAATCCTCATCACTTGATTCATCTTGCTTTGCAACCTTCTTGGGAGGCTCATCATATTCAACTATGTGATCTTGATTCCTCTTACTTCCTTTCTTATTCTTAATTTCCATAATGAGGGGGAAATCCCTAAAAACATGTCCCAATTCCCGACAACAATAACATCTTATATTTGAGTTGTCTCTTTGACCCATATTAAAATTCTTAGGTAAAGAATGCTCCTTCTTGTTCTTTCCTTTCCTGGTGTGGGTGGCTAGGGCTTGATATTAATCTACCATCTTTTCTTCTCTTGCAACTGTCCTAGCTTGTTCCCAGTTATAATCTTCCCAAAGCCTACTGAACTTGGGAAGATTCTTTCTTGAACAAATTCCTTGGATGAATGCATCCCATGAACTTGGGAGGCCATTCAAGGTAGTCATCACCATCTCTTCTCCTTCTACTGAGTTACCAATGGCTTCTATATTTTCCTTGATTTGATTCACTCTTGAGAAGTAGGAGTGAATGGTTTCTAAGTTCTACATTTTCACATTCTTCAACTGAGATCTCAGAGTCATTCTTCGATTTATGTTGCTTCCCTCAAATAGACGAGTTAAGGTGTCCATCATTTTATTTGGAGAAGATAATGATGATACATGATGGATAAGGTGGTCCTTAATGGATTCTGTAATAATCCTTTTTTCTCTCACCATGTCCTTCTTATATTTTCCTTAGCTTCATCTCCTTGAGGTTCTTGAACCTCTTCTATAATGAACTTATCTAGTTCATGTTCTTCAAGAAGGAGGGTTACTCTATACTTCAAGGCCCTGAATTTATCAGCTCCATCTATCTTCTCATCGATCTTTGTTCTGGTAGTCATCCTGCCTTCTGATGGTCTTGGTTTTTCCAAAACCTATCTCCATATTGAAAAAGACTCCCTTTTAGGCTTCTAGATATGAAACTGGATTCTATTCATGCCTGCTTTGATACCATGTTAGAATTTTAAATTTTCTAGTTAGACAATTACAATTACTTAATCCAATAGCAAATGTAGTAGGATCACTGAAAGATAGACAATCAAATGGATCTTAAGGTTTCTAAGTTGATAAACATAGATACCATATCATTAAATGGGGATTCAAGTGAATTTAAAATTTCAACTAAGCAACCTCATAACAGATCGCATGCCAACAATGTGGGTATAATCCCCATCCTTAAGATGTAATCAAAGTGAACTGAACAAGAGGTAAGCATAACACAAATAATAAAATGGGTTTCACATTAGCATTGGATTAGCCTACAATACAACTCGAGCAAAGTCAACCCCATTTAACAGTGCCTTAGAATGGATCCATGGTCCATGTGTCCCCAATAATGAACGCCCTGGATTTACTTTAGAATTCAGGACTTCAGGGCCTTTTCACGCCTGAACACTTTTCACCCACAATCTTTTGGATCGTCGGACATATGAATACACGATAATCTACGTACATTTGTCCCTAACAACCAATGGTCCAGATTTACTTTGGACTTCGGGGAGTTCTTCACTTTTCAAAACAACACTCAACTTTTCCCGCAGTGCCGAATCGCCGAACCACTCGGGGATCCGACGTCTCGTGCATCTCATCACAAATTGATATTTATATATGTTATATTTTTCAATATTTAGATAGAAATAAAATTTTGGAATATCTTTTAATTTGTTTTTCAATTATTATTATCCTTTAATGCATATAATATTGGTTATATATAATGTTTTAAAATGTGTTTTTCCAACAAATCTCAAAATATATCTTAATATATAGTAATTTGTCTTCCCAACTTTATCAAAGGTATTATAATTGAAAAAAAAATTATATTATGAGTGTATAATCTTAATAAATTCATTGCATAAAGTAAAATTATTTTTATTCTATAAAATATAATAATTTTTATTAAGAAATATAGTAAAGAGATTCATATAATAGTCTTATATTAGAAATTCCTCAAACCTTCTTATTGGTTAAACATTTCTCTTTCAAATACATTTTATATAATTATTTAAACACTCCTAAAAAATAAACATATCTATAACATTAGTAATTATAATGAAATTGGCCAATATTATACCATCACAATATGATCAATCATAAAGAAAGTCATGATATATTTACTTCTTAAATTATGATTGTTAAAATTTTGAGATATGTTATAACATTGAAAAAAAACCCTATTGTCGACCTCAAATAAAACCTCTTTGATTATCACTCTTCAATTTTGCAATGTGACTTTTCCTTCCAGAAAAAGCATATTATTATTTTTTAAATGTCATAATGATGCATTTTATTAAATTCGCCCACAATATCATTTTTGAATTTTTGTAACATCAAATAATTGCCATGCTTTCTACCCATATTTATACTATTTATATATTCTAGAGAACATCTTACATGTGGAACCTTCTAGTCAGACTTCTTACATTATATGTGCTCACGACATTACATAGTCCTTATTTACTAATGTGGGTCTTTATTACATAGAAAAAAAATATCATTCTATATACTTGAGGGGTTAAGGAGGTCGTTGCCCTAACATGTCGTCCCTCTTGAAAAAATAGCCTCGTCCTCAAGGCTTGAGATGGGGGGTTTATTGCACATATTAGACTCTAAGGGTTTTGTCGACATCCTGAACCTTGGAGACAATGAGAAGGTAAGATAATACAGAAGGTGGATTTTGACCATAGACTGCCTCGAAGGGAGTCATGGAAGAAGCACCATGGTAAGATGAATTTTCGACCATTCAATTATTGGTGATGATCCATGAGGATACAGAACACCCAAGGAGGTCCAATTGGATCCAAAAATGATAAAAATTTGACCATCTCAAATTATCTTGAAAGGGACTTCATTCCATAGAGAAGAATGAGATACTTCCAACGACACATTAATCGCCTCAAACAAATGTCCTATGAGAAATTTATGGCCTTTCAATGTTTTGGAAAAACAGGTAGAAGGGATGACTAGGAAGTTCGTACAGATGACACCAGCAAGATAATATTGCAGTATGGAAGACTACCACATGGAATCTGTACAAATTATTTGAATGAATCAGAGGACGACACATGTCCCTCCTTATAGGTGAGTTGGAAAAGGATGATGTAAGCAGGGTGATGTCGTAGCATGTCAATGTGCCATGTGTCACCCATATTTGGATGATTTGACATCCATCTAGACCACTAGGAAAGTTCCATGTGTCATCCGTACGGATGACGTGGGAGACCGTATGTTCCACGTGCCAACACTGGTGGGATGACAAGCGACCTATTGTACAACAACATGGCATAAAAGTGGAAACACAATCAACCACAAAGAATATTACAATTAATTTCATGCCAAGATTTTGGATGGTGGTTGAGGCCACACCCTGTTTAAACCTCACACACATCCCAAAACTAGTACGGAGTACGAGACATAGAATTCCATGCGGGTTATAGTATAGATTGTCTCGATTTGCGTTACAAGAGGTTCCTAGTTATGGCGTAGTATTATTTTTCCTTCCACTGAGCCCTTTGTCCAAACATAGTCATGTTTATACTCATTTTTCTTAGTTTTTCTTAGTTTTGAGCAACAAAATTGAAGAGTGACTTCAAGATCAGATTTTGTACGTCCATTTTTATTGTAATTTTGTACGTCCATTTTTATTGTAATTTTGACATTTGAGATTAATGAAGAGGAGTCTCATTGTAGAAAGGGGACCCATAGATGGATCCTAGGAGAGGTGAACTATGCCGTCAAATCTTGTCTTATTAGTTTTTATTTTTATTTTCTATTGTGTTATTTCTCATTATTCTGCAAATCATTCATCATTTCATGTGGTTTTGGGTAAGTAAGAGATTCACATGTGTTATGCAAATCTTTCAAATACGATCAAGAAATATTCTAAATCGGGTTAGATGTTAACATGTGACTTTTAAGAATAAATTGTCATCTAAGGATTTTCAGATTAGGTAAGCACTTAACCCATTGATATTGTTGATCGGATGTAAAGCACCAAAAACATGTATCCCAGAACTTATTGAAAGCATTAATTTGACCATCAATCTAGGGATGATAGGTCGTGCTGAGATGAAATTGGGTTCCTTGGAACTTGAAGAATCCTTTCCAAAAATTGATGGTGAATGCTGGATCACGATCAAAGACTATAGAGTGGGGAATTCCATGGAGTTTGAAGATATTTTCCATGAAACTTTGAGCCACGGTGGATGCTGTGAACGGGTTTTGGAGGGCACATAAATGAGAATATTTGGAGGGTTTTTAGTCGACGGAGATGGGAATTTATGGTAGAAATATTGGAAGTAATGTCAGTAATCCCTTTCATGGTATGTTTGTGGGATCTGTCCAAGTTGGTGATGTTCATGTCAAGTTATTGGTTGTGGGTGTGGGACATATGGGAGGAGCAGAGAAATGGGAAAATTTGTAGAGGAAAGTTCTCTAATACCAATTGTATGGTGCCAAAAGATAATATGCACAGAAGAAATATAATTTTTATCACAATTGTTAGCAAAAAGAGAAAATTAGAGAGCACAATGACAGAATTGATCCAAAAAATGACACGTTTATTATGCCGATAGCCAAGTTCACTTTCCTCTTCGAGGTGCCAACCTCGAGAAGAGCATAGTTCATGTACAAAATGATTCACAAGACAATCATTTTTCATTCTTTCTACTGCTGTTTATACTATTTGTATCTTCTAGAAAACATTCTAGAGGAAGAACTTTATAGAGAGGGAACCTTCTCGTAAGTATTCTTATTTTAAACATGTTCACATTATTACATAGGTATTATGTACCAATGTGGGCCTTTATTACATAACAAAAGATATTATAGCGGTATAACTAGGGCTCATTGTCCTTAAATATATACCTTATGGAATTATTTCTATCTTGACTTGTTCTGGGATTGAGAAGAGAAAGTGTGAAGATTGAGGGAGTCCATTTTAACGCCTAGCCAGGTAAGTGTACCTCCCTTTATTTCTATTAGTTTCCCATGGCTTCCAAAAAGGATTTTGCCTCATCTTTCTTGACACCAGCATATGTGAAGCAAACCCTAGAAACATCGAGTTACTAGAAGGTTGGTTTGATGTATATGAATAGGTATTACAGTCAAGAGCATATCTACTCGTGATTCTAACCTCCTCCTCCTATAACCGCAGGGAGAGAGTGACTGTCCGAACGACATCTCCTCCTATAACCGCGGGGAGAGAGTGACCATGCGAACGACATCAACATGGAGGACATCCATCATTTGTTTCAAAATGAGCTCATCGGGAATGACGTGGGGTGTAAAATGATTGTTCTGAAGGAGGATTTTGATCATTTTGTTCATGGTCTGAGGCGCTCTCATGAACATATTAAAAATGTTAAGTATTCTTCTATAAATATTCAAAGAGGTGTTGACCTCTCCTTATTGGACTTCCGCGACAGAGAAGAATTAACAACAACACAAGTTGAAACAATATAAACAATATTTACACTTCAAAAAGGATGGTCTGACTTTGTTGAAAGTAGAGAACTCTAGAGTTGAGATACCCTCCAGTTTCTGTGGAGGGAGAGAGATGAACGAATTCCCATCTACTAGGAACGAACACATGAACCGGGAGGTAAGATTTAATGATTGGCTTGTTTTGTTTTAAATATTTATGTCTGATTGATTGTTAGTGTGTTATTATCAATCACTCGTATCTATTGAAAATCGAGCTTAACCAGGATCATACATGAGCTTAGACTCCATACATGACCAGAAAAACAATATCTTCTATATCCGATGATTACTTACAAGGGAGAGTCCTCTATTTATAGGACTGAGGAGGCTCAACAACTAGCTAAGATAAGATGGGCGGCTTATAGGATCTGCTTGATCTTATCACATGTGTTTTGAAATAGCTACGGTTTCAACAACCACACCAACTTGGTAGATGGTCAAAACAAACACACTGGCACCCCCCCCATAAGAGAAATGTAAGGAGGAACAAATAATAATAAAGACGAGTCCCAAAAATAAGGCCCATGTACAAACTCTCAAAACTGGAGAAAAGGAGAAAAAACATGTAGGAAAAAGATCCTCTCCAAAAGAGACAAAAATGTCAATGTTGAAAGTGGCGTTGAAGCTTAAACTAAACAAGATCACACAAAGATGTATTGAAAAGCAAGAGCATGAGGCATATAGAGGTTGAAAGCTCCAATTAGAAGTATGACCAAACTCTGAAGAAAAGGGCCAAGTAACCTCAAAGAACATGGTTGAATTCTGATGTTGAAGAGGATTGGTTGCAGAGGCACGTGAATGGAAAACATCGACAACCACAAAATAAGTCCTTTTAAAAAATAGGTGCTGGTGAAGAACCATAATAAAGGCTTCAAACCGAAGAAAACACCATAAGCCATCAAAATATTCATGAGGCATGTGGCGGTTGAAAACTCCAAACATGAAGTATGTCCAAAACTCTAAAGAGGGTCATTTACCCCATGCTGTCAACGCCATCAAAGACTCATGTAGAAAGCTAAGTTTCAAACTTTTCAAGCAAAGAGACCGATCCTCCTCAAATGAGTCCTCACATAGAAAGTCAGATGAGATACTCATGTACAATCATCAAAAACATCATAAAATGAGTGTACTTTTGGATGCCAATCCCTCTCATGGGAGTGCATGGGTCACTAGCCACTGTCGAGTCAATATAGGAATTAGTGTTGTGTACAAGGCTCACTCTAAAGATGGTTGATGATGATCGAACATGGTTAGTAAAAAATCACCCGAGGAAGCATTTCACAACACCCTCCCACAATGATGAACTAAGTGGAAAAAACGATGACAATGGATGTCACAACTAATGACTAAAGTATGGAGTACGGGCTAAAGGTGGAAAAGATGAAAAACAACCTAAGAAAGAAAGACTCTAAAGTGGAACGCTCTAAGAGACTGCAAAACAAGGCAGTACATGGAGACAAATGTCTGGTTACACTCCTAAAACTATCTGCACGAGTGGCATTGAATCCACTACTTAAAGGTGCAAAACGAGAGGTACCATAAATATCCATCATGGACAACAATCCTCGATATGGGTCCCGGAAAACAGGGCCATGTTAGGTGCCCATTTACAAGTGAGGATTCAATTCTCATCATATATCTAGCCCATCAGAAAAAAAAAAACAAGTATCTCACAATGACATTAAATATTACATGCACAACCATCTATTGGAAACAATTGGAAAGAGAGCGAAACATTTTTTTCAATGCCTCAAACAAAATACAAGGTGGATGGTTTTTAGTTGGGTGAGATGGGAATTTACAATGTCTAGTTGGTGGAGCTCTTAATTTATGGTAGTGATATTGGAAGAAATGTCACTAATATATTTCCAAGGGTGAGTGTCAAAGTCTTGGTTGCATCAATTGGTCCAAAAGGTGACACTTTTATTATCTCGATAGCCAAGTTCACTTGCCTCTTCGATGTGGAAACCACCAACATAACACTTCTAGTAAGTATTCCTATTCTAGATGCGTTCACATTGTTACATAGGTCTTATTTACTAATGTCGGTCTTTATTACATAACAAAAGATATTATATCCCTATAAATAGGGCTCTCGTTGTTCTTAAATCTGTACCTTATCGAATTCTGTCTATCTTGACTTGTTCTGGGCTTGAAAAGAGTAAGTGTGACGATTGAAAGAGTCCATTTTCACACCAAGCATGGTAAGTATACCTCCCTTTATTTCTATCAGTTTCTTATGGCTTCCGATTTTCGGAAGCTACCTCATATTTCTTGATCCCATCATATGTGAAGAAGGGCCTATGAACGCCGAATTACTAGACAATTGGTTTGATGTATATAAATAGGTATTACAGTCCTGAGAATATCTACCCATGCTTCTAACCTCCTCCTCCTATATAACCGCAGGTAGAGAGTGACCACGGGGACTACATCAACATGGAGGACATCCATCATTTGTTTGAAAAGGAACTCACCACGAGTGACGTAGGGAGTAAAATGATTGTTCCAAAGTAGGATTTTGATAGTTTTGTTCAAATTCTTAGGAGTTCTCGTGAACATATTGCTAAAACCATTTTATACATCCTTCCTACTTGTTGGTTACTCGAGGGACACTCAAATTTTGAAAGCTTGGTTGCTCAAGGGAGAATGGGGAATCTGTAACGACCCTGCTGCTAAGAGAACAAGCGCCAAACAACCAGTAATTTTTTTTTTTTTTAGAGCGTTAGGGACAAACGTCAAATTAATAACAACAACATTTACACAACATCCAATTGTTATTGAACCAAAATTAACACAAATCAACAATCGTGACATGAAGCCGACACCTTACTGCCATGAATAACCAATTACGCATCGACGCATTAATACAATAAATAGCATCCCAAATCAGTTCGTTCATACAATTAAATGATGACGCAAAAACCTTATGAATCATAAATGAATAAAGACACCCAATAACACAACTTCCTATTCATCATTGAAATAATTAACCATGCCCTCAAGGTGTCAATGAAGGATGGTGATATGTAAACATAATTAGCATAGCAGATTAGCACTTCAACGATATTCAAATTCATCAATCATAAACCACCATTAAACATGGCATGCGGGAATTTATTCTCATAAACAACTTAGACCATACGAAATCCATAGCGCAAAGCAAGTGTTGTTTATAAACGAGGCGCAAATCCCAAACGCACAAAGCCATTATCCTTCATAATAAAATTCCATCTCGCACAAAGGACTAATATCTAAAACCGTACGACATTATAATTGAGTGCGCTCGTGGAGTTTAAATCCTTGACTACTCATACATCACATCGTTGAATTGTGTGCAATCATTCTCTACAATTAATCCAACACTTAAACATCCAGGGTGCAAGAGGCTTCGGTTACTTCACAAGGGACAAGAGAAACCAATAAGAATCAAGCATACATCAATAATATTATGGGTGCGTTAGTAACCCTTTGCTAAACCATACATGCAACAACATTAATAAAGGCGCAATAGAAGACTAGTCATTAATCCATTAGGCAATGACACTTTAAATGTGCCCAAAGAGGTGTTGAAATTAACATACTCCACACTAAAAATTAATTCATGCAATATCCAAAGTCTACAACAAGAACCCCTTCAATTTAATTTTATGCATGCAAGAAGTCTGAGGTGCACAATCATTTACTTAAGCTAATTTTATGCGCGCGAGAATCTATATCCTAGTTAATCTCATCATCGATATGTATTGTGCAAGGAGATATAAACCATGAATTCAACCTACACCAATTTAAGCTTAGGACCATGAGTATCCTCCATTAACTCAATGAGCACATTCATTCTATTAACCTATTTCTCATCAACCCTACAAAGTCAATGCGCAAGAGTATCTATCCGTCGTTCGTGGCACAACATCTTTAATTATGCTAATAATTAACGTACATGCTAAACAATCATCGACAACAGGTTGTTATGCATTCTTTTATAAGCCAGAACTAGCAAACAGGTGACGAGGTGGATCTCCCCAACCTCCTAGCATTTAATTGCAAGTAAGGGAGTACTTGAACAATAAGTCACATGGTACAAAGTGGGAGGAAAGCGATTACACTTCAATGGTTGGGGTCCGGATCTTAAGGTTCATAAGTTGATAAACATAGATACCATATCATTAAATGGGGATTCAAGTGAATTTAAAATTTCAACTAAGAAACCTCATAACAGATCGCATGCCAACAATGTGGGTATAGTCCCCATCCTTAAGATGTAATCAAAGTGAACTGAACAAGAGGTAAGCATAAAACAAATAATAAAATGGGTTTCTCATTAACATTGGATTAGCCTACAGTACAACTCGAGCAAAGTCAGCCCCAATTTACAGTGCCTTAGAATGGATCCACGGTCCATGTGTCCCCGATAATGAACGTCCTGGATTTACTTTAGAATTCAGGACTTCAGGGCCTTTTCACGCCTGAACACTTTTGACCCGCAATCTTCTGGATCGTCGGACATCCTAATACACGATAATCTACGTACATGTGTCCCTAACAACCAATGGTCCAGATTTACTTTGGACTTCGGGGAGTTCTTCACTTTGCAAAACAACACTCAACTTTTCCCGCAGTGCCGAATCGCCAAACCACTCGGGGATCCGACGTCTCGTGCATCTCATCACAAATTGATATTTGTATATATTATATTTTTCAATACTTAGTTAGAAATAAAATTTTGGAATATCTTTTAATTTGTTTTTCAATTATTATTATCCTTTAATGCATATAATATTGGTTATATATCATGTTTTAAAATGTGCTTTGCCAACAAATCTCAAAATATATCTTAATATATAGTAATTTGTCTTCCCAACTTTATCAAAGATATTATAATTAAAAAAATATATATGTTATGAGTGTATAATCTTAATAAATTCATTGCATAAAGTAAAATTATTTTCATTCTATAAAATATAATAATTTGTATTTCTCTCTAGAAAATTAAGAAATATAGTAAAGGGATTCATATAATAGTCTTATATTAGAAATTCCTCAAGCCTTCTTATTGGTTAAACAATTCTCTTTCAAATACATTTCCTATAATTATTTAAACACTCCTCAAATATAAACATATCTATAACATTAGTAATTATAATGAAATTGACCAATATTATACCATCACAATATGATCAATCATAAAGAAAGTCATGATATATTTACTTCTTAAATTATGATTGTTAAAATTTTGGATATGTTACAACATTGAACAAAAACCCTATTGTCGACCTCAAATAAAACCTCTTTGATTATCACTCTTCAATTTTGCAATGTGGCTTTTCCTTCCAGAAAAGCATATTATTATTTTTTAAATGTCATAATGATGCATTTTATTAAATTCGCCCACAATATCATTTTTGAATTTTTGTAACATCAAATAATTGCCATGCTTTCTACCCATATTTATACTATTTCTATATTCTAGAGAACATCTTACATGTGGAACCTTCTAGTCAGTATTCTTACATTATATGTGCTCACAGTATTACATAGTCCTTATTTACTAATGTGGGTCTTTATTACATAGAAAAAAAATATCATTTTATATACTTGAGGGGTTAAGGAGGTCGGTACCCTAACATGTCGTCCCTCTTGAAAAAATAGCCTTGTCCTCAAGGCTTGAGATCGGGGGTTTATTGCACATATCAGACTCTAAGGGTTTTGTCGACATCCTGAACCTTGGAGACAATGAGCAGGTAGGATAATACAGAAGGTGGCTTTTGACCATAGACTGCTTCAAAGGGAGTCATGGCAGAAGCACCATGGTAAGATTCATTTTCCACCATTCAAATATTGGTGATGATCCATGAGGATCCAGAACACCCAAGGAGGTCCAAGTGGATCCAAAAATGCTAAAAATTTGACCATCTCAAATTATCTTGAAAGGGACTTCATTCCGTAGAGAAGAATGAGATACTTCCAACGACACGTTAATCGCCTCAAACAAATGTCCTATGAGAAATTTATGGCCTTTCAATGTTTTGGAAAAATAGGTAAAGGGGATGACCAGGAAGTTCGTACAGATGACATCAGCAAGATAATATTGCAGTATGGAAGACTACCACATGGAATCTGTACAAATTATTTGAATGAATAAGAGGACGACACATGTCGTTCCTTATAGGTGAGTTGGCAAAGGATGATGTAAGCAGGGTGATGTCATAGCATGTCAACATGCCACATTTCACCCGTATTTGGATGACTTGACATCCATCTAGACCACTTGGAAATTTCCATGTGTCATCCGTATGGATGACGTGGGAGACCGTATGTTCCACATGCCAACACTGTTGGGATGACAAGCGGCCTATTGTACGACAATGTGGCATAAAAGTGGCAACACAATCAACCAGTGACGTAGTAGGATCATACAGTACGACGACGCCCCGTAGCAGGGCACAATTGGCAACAAGTGGACTAATCGTAGGCTACCATGTGGGACAATCAAATGGATCCATGCGACATCTTCGAGAAGCCTAAGTTGTGTTGGGGATAAAAACATTTGGTCGTTGGGATTGAACTCATAACCTCCGGTTCAATATTCAAACGAACTAACCAATGGTTCCAACCGCATAATCGAATATACCAATGAGGAGTTTTATATTTAATTTTTTATTTAATGTAATATACCACAAATAAGGGTCCGCAGGGATTCAACCCATGAGCTCCATAGTATATTAGAAAGTCTTAAACATTAACCTGCTAGCAATACAACACCAATTTTGATTGGTTGGAACCACAAAGAATATTGCAATTAATTTCATGCGAAGATTTTGGATGGTGGTTGAGGCCACACCCTGTTTAAGCGTCACACACATCCCAAAACTAGTACAGAGTACAAGACATAGAATTCCATGCAGGTCATAGTATAGATTGTCTTGATTTGCGTTCCAAGAGGTATCTAGTTATGGCGTAGTATTATTTTTCCTTCCACTGAGCCCTTTGTCCAAACATAGTCATGTTTATACTCATTTTTCTTAGTTTTTCGAGAGGAGCGTGATGGTAATGTGTTTTTTGTGCTAATATGTTGTTTATGAAGAACTTAGTTCAGATTTCCTTGTATGATAATTTGACTGCATTGTTTTGCGTGAAGAAGGGGGTCATATGATCGAGCATATTCATAATATAGTCGAGTTTATGCTCATTTTTCTCATAATTTCAGGAGGAATTCAATTGTAACCTTTTTTTCTGGGTTTGAGCAACAAAATTGAAGAGTGACTTCAAGATCAGATTTTGTACGTCCATTTTTATTGTAATTTTGTACGTCCATTTTTATTGTAATTTTGACATCTGAGATTAATGAAGAGGAGTCTCATTGTATAAAGGGGACCCATAGATGTAGCCTAGGAGAGGTGAACTATGTCGTCAAATCTTGTCTTATTAGTTTTTATTTTTGTTTTCTGTTGTGTTATTTCTCATTATTCTGCAAATCATTCATCATTTCATGTGGTTTTGGGTAAGTAAGAGATTCACATGTGTTATGCAAATCTGTCAAATACGATCAAGAAATATTCTAAATCGGGTTAGATGTTAACATGCGACTTCTAAGAATAAATTGTCATCTAAGTATTTTCAGATTAGGTATCCACTTAACCCATTGATATTGTCGATCGGATGTAAAGCACCAAAAACATGTATCCCGGAACTTACTGAAAGCTTTCATTTGACCATCAATCTAGGGATGACAGGTCGTGCTGAGATGAAATTGGGTTCCTTGGAACTTGAAGAATCCTTTCCAAAAATTGATGGTGAATGCTGGATCACGGTCAAAGACTATAGAGTGGGGCATTCTATGGAGTTTGAAGCTATTTTCCATGAAAATTTGAGCCACGGTGGATGTTGTGAATGGGTTTTGGAGGGCACATAAATGAGAATATTTGGAGGGTTTTTAGTCGACAGAGATGGGAATTTATGGTAGAAATATTGGAAGTAATGTCACTAATCCCTTTCATGGTATGTTTGTGGGATCTGTCCAAGTTGGTGATGTTCATGTCAAATTCTTGGTTGTGGGTGTGGGACATATGGGAGGATCATAGAAATGGAGAAATTTGCAGAGGAAAGTTCTCTAATACCAATTGTATGGTGCCAAAAGATAACATGCACAGAAGAAATATAATTTTTATCACAATTATTATCATAAAGAGAAAATTAAAGAGAACAATGACACAGTTGATCCAAAACATGACACATTTATTATGCTGATAGCCAAGTTCACTTTCCTCTTTGAGGTGCTAACCTCGAGCAGATCATAGTTCATGTACAAAATGATTCACAAGACAATCACATTTCATTCTTTCTACCACTGTTTATACTATTTGTATCTTCTAGAAAACATTCTAGAGGAAGAAATTTATAGAGAGGGAACCTTCTCGTAAGCATTCTTATTTTAAACGTGTTAACATTATTACATAGGTCTTATGTACCAATGTGGGCCTTTATTACGTAACAAAAGATATTATAGGGGTATAACTAGGGCTCATTGTCCTTAAATATATATCTTATGGAATTATTTCTATCTTGACTTGTTCTGGGATTGAGAAGAGAAAGTGTGAAGATTGAGGGAGTCCATTTTAATGCCTAACCGGGTAAGTGTACCTCCCTTTATTTCTATTAGTTTCCCATGGCTTCCAAAAAGGATTTTGCCTCATCTTTCTTGACACCAGCATATGTGAAGCAAACCCTAGAAATACCAAGTTACTAGAGGGTTGGTTTGATGTATATGAATAGGTATTATAGTCAAGAGAATATATACTCATGATTCTAACCTGCTCCTCCTATAAGTGCAGGGTGAGAGTGACTGTCCGAACAACATCTCCTCCTATAACCGCGGGCAGAGAGTGACCACGCAAACGACATCAACATGGATGAAATCCATCATTTTTTTCAAAACGAGCTCATCGGGAATAACGTGGGGAGTAAAATGGTTGTTCCAAAGGAGGATTTTGATCATTTTGTTCATGGCCCGAGGCGCTCTCATGAACATATTAAAAATGTTAAGTATTCTTCTATAAATATTCAAAGAGGTGTTGACCTCTCCTTATTGGACTTCCGCGATGGAGAAGAATTAACAACGACACAAGTTGAAACAAAATAAAACATATTTACACTTCAGAAAGGATGGTCTGACTTTGTTGAAAGTAGAGAACTCGAGAGTTGGGATACCCTCCAGTTTCTGTGGAAGGAGAGAGATCAAGGAATTCCCATCTACTAGGAACGAACACATGAACCTCAAGGTAAGATTTAATGATTGGCTTGTTTTGTTTTAAATATTTATGTTTGATTGATTGTTAGTGTGTTATTATCAATCACTCGTATCTATTGAAAATCGAGCTTAACCAGGATCATACATGAGCTTAGACTCCATATATGACCAGAAAAACAATATCTTTTATATCTGATGATTACTTACAAGGGAGATTCCTCTATTTATAGGATTGAGAAGGCTCAACAACCAGCCAAGATAAGATGGGCAACTTAGAGGATCTGCTTGATCTTATCACATGTGTTTTGAAATAGCTACGGTTTCAACAACCACACCAACTTGGTAGATGGTAAAAACAAACACACTAGCACCCCCCCCATAAGAGAAATGTAGGGAGGAACAAATAAGAACAAAGACGAGTCCCAAAAATAAGGCCCGTGTACAAATTCTCAAAACTGGAGAAAAGGAGAAAAACATGTAGGAAAAATATCCTCTCCAAAAGAGACAAAAATGTCAATGTTGAAAGTGGCATTGAAGCTTAAACTAAACAAGATCCCACAAAGATGTATTGAAAAGCAAGAGCATGAGGCCTATAGAGGTTGAAAGCTCCAATTAGAAGTATGACCAAACTCTGAAGAAAAGGGCCAAGTAACCTCAAAGAACATGGTTTTATTCTGATACTGAAGAGGATTGGTTGCAGAGGCACGAGAATGGAAAACATCGACAACCACAAAATAAGTCCTTTTAAAAAATAGGTGCTGGTAGAAAATAAGTGTTGGTGAAGAACTAGAATAAAGGCTTCAAACCGAAGAAAACACCATAAACCATCAAAAGATTCGTGAGGCATGTGGCGGCTGAAAACTCCAAACATGAAGTATGTCCAAAACTCTAAAGAGGGTCATTTACCCCACGCTGTGAACGCCATCAAAGACTCATGTGGAAATCTAAGTTTCAAACTTTTCATGCAAAGAGACTGATCCTCCTCAAATGAGTCCTCACACAGAAAGTCAGATGAGATACTGATGTACAGTCGTAAAAAACATCATAAAATGAGTGTACCTATGGATGCCAATCCATCTCATGGGAGTGCATGGGTCACTAGCCACTGCCGAGTCAATATAGGAATTAGTGTTGTGTACAAGGCTCACTCTAAAGACGGTTGATGATGATCGAATATGGTTAGTAAAAAATCACCCGAGGAAGCATTGCACAACACCCCCCCACAATGATGAACTAAGTGGAAAAAACGATGCCAATGGATGTCACAACTAATGACTAAAGTACGGAGTACGGGATAAAGGTGGAAAACAACCTAAAAAAGAAAGACTCCAAAGTGGAACGCTCTAAGAGACTGCAAAAAGAGGCAGTACATGGAGACAAATGTCCGATTACACTCCTAAAACTATCTGCACGAGTGGCATTGAATCCACTACTTAAAGGTGCAAAAGGAGAGGTACCATAAATAGCCATCATGGACAACAATCCTCGATATGGGTCCCGGAAAACAGGGCCATGTTAGGTACCCATTTACAAGTGAGGATTCAATTCTCATCATATATCTAGCCCATCAGAAAAAAACAAGTATCTCACAATGACATTAAATATGAGATGCACAACCGTCTATTGGAAACAATTGGAAAGAGAGCGAAACATTCTTTTCAATGCCTCAAACAAAACACAAGGTGGAGGGTTTTAGATGGGTGCGATGGGAATTTATAATGTCTAGTTGGTGGAGCTCTGAATTTATGGTAGTGATATTGGAAGAAATGTCACTAATATATTTCCAAGGGTGAGTGTGAAAGTATTGGTTGGATCAATTGGTCCAAAAGGTGACACTTTTATTATCTCGATAGCCAAGTTCACTTGCCTCTGCGAGGTGGAAACCACCACCAGAACACTTCTAGTAAGTATTCCTATTCTAGACGTGTTCACATTGTTACATAGGTCTTATTTACTAATGTCGGTCTTTATTACAGAACAAAAGATATTATATCCCTATAAATAAGGCTCTTGTTGTTCTTAAATCTGTACCTTATAGAATTCTGTCTATCTTGACTTGTTCTGGGATTGAAAAGAGTAAGTGTGACGATTGAAAGAGTCCATTTTCACATCAAGACTGGTAAGTATACCTCCCTTTCTTTTTATCAGTTCCTTATGGCTTTCGATTTTCGGAAGCTGCCTCATCTTTCTTGATCCCATCATATGTGAAGTAAGGCCTAGGAACGCCGAACTACGAGACAGTTGGTTTGATGTATATAAATAGGTATTACAGTCCAGAGAATATCTACCCATGCTTCTAACCACCTCCTCCTCCTATATAACCGCAGGTAGAGAGTGACCACGGGAACTACATCAACATGGACGACATCCATCATTTGTTTGAAAAGGAACTCACCATGAGTGACGTAGGGAGTAAAATTATTGTTCCAAAGCAGGATTTTGATAGTTTTGTTCGAATTCTTAGGAGTTCTCGTGAACATATTGAAAATGGTAAGTATTCTTCTAGAAATATTCAAACCGGTGTTGACCTCTCCGTATTTGACTTCCGCGACGGAGAAGAATTAACAATGACACTGAAGTTGAAATGACATAAAACATATTTTTCACTTCAGAAAGGATGGTCCGACTTTGTTGAAAGTAGAGAACTCCAGAGTGGGGATACCGTCCAATTTCTATGGAGGGCCAGAGATGAACAAATTCTCATCTACTACAAATGAACACATGAACCTCGAGGTAATATTTAATTTAATGATCAGATTATTTTGATTTAAATCTATCTGTCAATCAATTATCAATCCCTCATATCAATTTTGGTGGCTGTAGATTGTAAGTGTACTACAGAAGTCTGTACTCACTTTGGGTTGGGCAGAACTTGCGACTGATTCACAGAGTAGGAATAATATAGCTTACAATAATAGATGTATTGAATATTATTGCCAGTTACAAAAGTCTGTACTCACTTTGGGCTGGGTAGAACTTGCAACTGATTCACAGAGTAGGAACAATATAGCTTACAATAATAGATGCATTGAATATTATTGCCATTTACTGGTCGTCTAATTTAAAAAATATATTTTAAGATTTGATATGAAATGTTTAATCTCACCTGTTATTGGGAACTTCATTTGACTCGTTACTGGGACCTTGATTTCTTAAGATAATAAGCTTGAAATTGATAAATTGTGAAGCAAAGAGAAATGCAGAGGGAAAAAGAATAGAACAGTATATTGAAGATGTATGAAGAAGTACAGAACTTAGAACTCTCTTACAATGTAAGATGGTTGAGCTATATATGCTCAAGCAAGAAAAAATTAGAATGTACAACTATCCAATACAGCTGGCTGTGTACGGTCATACTGTTGAGGGTACAAGATATTTAACACTCCCTCTTAGAATCAACAGTTACAATCATCAGCACTGACTATGCCTAAGTGTTGTCTCTGAAAATCAAAAACTGACTTTCCTAGTGGCTTGGTGAAGATATCAGCAAGCTGATCTCGAGAACCACAAAATTGTAGTGCAATGTCACCATTATTGACTAGCTCGCGTATGAAATGAAACCGAGTGTCAATGTGTTTACTTTTC
>JZKD02S2050053.1:3997-20233 GCA_000966675.3 Picea glauca | reverse complement strand
CACTATCCAGCAACCAGAGATCTTTAGGTTGTTGTTCAGTTTTGTGGCATGAGAGAAACATACCTCTTGAGGTGTCTCCCATATGATTTGACACATGTGCTCTGCCTGAGAGTTGGTCCGCCTGCTTCTTCCTGCATTCAGATTCATAGTGCCCATACTTTTTGCAGTAATAGCATTGTATGCTAGTTTTGTCATTAGACCTTCTCCCTCTGCCTCTGTGAGGCTGGAAATTCTGATGTTGATATTGTGGCTGATGTATTTGACCTTGGAAATTCTGATTTGGATATTGTTGTTTGTTCCCTCCATTGGTATGAGGGTTACCTTGATTGTTCCCTCTTCCTTTACTTCTTCCTCTGCCTTTCCCTCTTCTGAATGAGAACTGAGTTTGGAAGGCATTGGAGATTGACTCATCTGTGAGATGTAGTCTTGTCTCATGTGTCACTAGAGAACCAATTAGTTCATCTGTTGAAAATCTTGACAGATCCTTGGATTCAAGGATGGATGTGACAACCATTTCAAATTTCTTGGGAAGACTTCTGAGAATTTTCTCAACTATTCGTTGATCAGTGATGGTTTCACCAATCAGTCTGATCTGGTTCATGATTCCCATGACTCTGGTCATGAACTGATCCACAGTTTTAGACTCTGTCATCCTGAGAGTCTCGAATTGCGTCCACAAGGACTGTAGTTTAACTGTTTTTACCCTGTCATTTTCTTGGTAGGACGTTTTGAGGATGTCCCAGGCCTGTTTGGAAGTACCAACACCTGTGATTTTCGAGAAAATCGAATCATCGACTGAATTCTGTATCCATAATTTCGCTTTGTTTTCTTTGGTCCTTAGAGTTGCCTGAGCAATTCTCTGCGCATTTGTCATGGCAGTGAGGGCGGTGGGATCTGGTTCCACATATCCAAGATCCACGGGTTCCTAGCACTCTTGTGCTTGCAGAAACGACTTCATTCAAAGAGACCAGAACTCATAGTTCTTTCCCAGAAGTATCAGACCCTAAGTTGGTCCTAGGTTGCTAGTTGATGCCATTTCAAAAAAAAAATTCAGAAAGAATAGAGGGAAACATTTGTATTTACCTCCGATCTCAAAAACGTTGATTTCCCGATGGTGGATGGGAGCTTATCGGGCTTGAATTGGCCCTTTGGTCTCCTTGCAATGTGACCACATGTTTTACTTTTTAAAATGCTACGGGCTTTTCCCGTTGTTTGCCTTTCAAAATGCCGAAACGCGAGAATTCGCCTTTGGACTTTTCAATGGTCCAGATCATGCAGTGATCTGACGGTCTAGATCTTATCAGGATATCGAGAATCGAGATTTCGCGAGTTCTGATGTCGAGGTTTTCTTACTCCTCAATTCCCCGATTTCTAATTTTCCGATGGCGCTGTCCTGTCGGGACTTTTCCCGATTTCTTCGATCTGTGACATGCGTCCTTAATAGATGGACGATCATGATCTCTCCTCACGATTTCACGAATGGATATGATCCGGACATCTTGATTCCAGGTTCCGTCGATTGACTCGTATGACGAGATGACGTCAGCTGGGCCCCGCAAATGGAGGGTTCCTCCTGTCAGGATTTCGGACTTCGGAGTTTCGAATTTCTTGAGTTTCTTGTCCTCAAGATTCGCGAAATGTCGAATCCCGATATTCCGATGGGCTCTTTACTTGTCAGAACTTTTCCCGAGTCCCTGGATTTACGCCAGGTGTCTGGGAGTAATGGACGTTCCTGATTCCTCCTCAGGATATCGCGACTTGCGATGCTTCGACTTTCTGTGAACTTGAAACTCCGAGTGTCGAAACACCGACGGGTGCTACGATCTTTGCCACGTGTTCGGACAACTGGACGGTTGAGATATGGTCGCGATTTCGCAAGTTGCGATGACAAGTTTCTTTGACAACTTGAAACTCCGAATGTCGATTTGACGATGCGTTGATCTGCTACCACCTGTCCTCTGAGATGGACGGCTCACAAGTCTTCTCGAGATATCGCGATATCGCGTATGGAAGTTTTGGAGTGCAAGCCTTTGCTCGTCCAACTCTCGATTACTGATGTTGCGATGAGAGAAGATCGACGGCTCATGATATTTCTCGATCAACGATCCAGAATGACTCATAATTTCGCGATTCGCGATTTCTCACGACAGTCTTCAGACCTTTACACCTGCGAGTCATGAAATGCCGAGATCTCGCCCTGTGTTTCTAGATGGACGGTCCAGATGATGTCGGGATTTCTCAAGTGAAAAGTTATCCTGTGCGCTCTAAACGACTAACCGTCATGCACCTTCTTGTTGATCTAATGGCTGTCGGGCCTTTGTGCAAGATCTGACGGCTGAAATGCCTTTTCCTGTTCCGCACTCTCCTTGTCCCTTCTGGGCTGGTTTCCCTCTCTGGATCCGTTCGCAAGATGAATCTTACGGCCTCAGTGGCTGTTCCTTGCATGTTTTGACGCGATCTTTTCCGAATGTGACAGAATTCCTCCCGTGGAAGAAAAGATTCATGAATCTTTCAAAGTTTTGAAAGAATTTCACGACTTCTTCATTATCTGCTACAATCTTTGACAGATTTGAGAAAATTTCGCAAAAACTTTAAACGATTCTGCCTTCGGCCTAAATATTTAAACTATTGTGGCTTCTGCAATAATCTTTAACAGTTTTGAATAAATTCTTCGAGTTCTTTCAACATTCTCTTGTTCTGCATCTTTTCTGCGCCAATTTTTGACGGTTCTTGAAAAATTGTGCAGGTTTCTTTAAAGTTTCTTCTTCTGCGTTCTCTTCTTCCTCATTCTTTCGAGCAAAGTACGCTCTGCATCCTCTGCAAGCTTCCTATGGCAATCTTTAGAGAGTATTACGAACAACTCTCCAAGCCTTGTGAAAAGGCTGTGTCGCGTGCTCTCAAGATCCATGAGGCTCTACGCTGTGAGGATCAAGTTACTCTCCGAACTGTATGAAGAGGCTTACACCTGATGCTCTGATACCATGATAAATTGTGAAGAAAAGAGAAATGCAGAGAGAAAAAGAATAGAACAGTATATTGAAGTGTATGAAGAAGTACAGAACTTAGAACTCTCTTACAATGTAAGATGGTTGAGCTATATATGCTCAAGCAAGACAAAATTAGAAAGTACAACTGTCCAGTACAACTGGAAGTGTACGATCATACTGTTGAGGGTACAATATATTTAGCAGAAATGAGATGGAAATGGCTTTTACTTATCATTGATAATGTGAATTGAAATCATAGTTACTTTCTATAATTTGTGAAGTGTGATGACATGGATAACGATGATGACCTGAGAACACTTCACTTTTAGATACAAAAATATATGTAAATAAGCATTCATTAAGTTGTATGCTAAAATGCTTAAAAATTCATTTACAAAGTTGTATGCTTATATGTTTAAAAATAAGTAAGTTGTATGTTAATATGTTTAAAAAGTCATGTATTAGGTTATATGTTTAAAATTTGATTTTTTACATTGTATGCTTGGTAATTCATTCTTCCTATAAATATTTAAGAATAAGAATGGATCTCATGCACATTCCAATATTTATTTCTTTGTATTTTAATTGATACGAAACGTTTCAGTGTAAGAAGAAAAAAAACACGCAATTTCCCTAAGAAATTATAGGTCATTCCATTTTTGTAAAAAGCACAACATATTTTGTACAAATTTTGATATCGTATAGTGCATAGTATGTATTTAATTAAGTAAACAGAATGTATGACCACCCATTTGTAATCATGTGTGATAATTTATTTACAGATTATATGTATAGTAAATTATGAGTTAAATTTTGATAAGGTGATTTGTTGGCAATGCTAAAACCATTTTATACATCCTTCCTACTTGTTGGTTACTCGAGGGACACTCAAATTTTGAAATCTTGGTTGCTCAAGGGAGAATGGGGAATCTATAACGAACCTGCCACTAAGAGAACAAGCGCCAAACAACCGGTAATATATATATATTTTTAGAGCGTTAGGGAAAAACGTCAAATTAATAACAACAACATTGACACAACATCCAATTGTTATTGAACCGAAATTAACACAAATCAACAATCGTGACATGAAGCCGACACCTTACTGCCATGAATAACCAATTATGCATCGATGCATTAATACAATAAATAGTGGCCCAAATCAGTTCGTTCATACAATTAAATGATGACGCAAAAACCTTATGAATCATAAATGAATAAAGACACCCAATAACACAACTTCCTATTCATCATTGAAATAATTAATAATGCCCTCAACGTGTCAATGAAGGATGGTGATATGTAAACATAATTAGCATAGCAGATTAGCACTTCAACAATATTCAAATTCATCAATCATAAACCACCATTAAACATGGCATGCGGGAATTTATTCTCATAAACAACTTAGACCATACGAAATCCATAGCGCAAAGCAAGTGTCGGTTATAAATGAGGCGCAAATCCCAAATGCACAAAGCCATTATCCTTCATAATAAAATTCCATCTCGTGCAAAGGAATAATATCTAAAACCGTACGACATTATAATTGAGTGCGCTTGTGGAGTTTAAATCCTTGACTACTCATACATCACATCGTTGAATTGTGTGCAAGCATTCTCTACAATTAATCCAACACTTAAACATCCAGGGCACAAGAGGCTTCGGTTACTTCACAAGGCACAAGAGAAACCAATAAGAATCAATCATACATCAATAATATTATGGGTGCGTTAGTAACCCTTTGCTAAACCATACATGCAACAACATTAATAAAGGCACAATAGAAGGCTAGTCATTAATCCATTAGGCAATGACACTTTAAATGCGCTCGAAGAGGTGTTGAAATTCACATACTCCACACTAAAAATTAATTCATGCAAGATCCAAAGTCTACAACAAGAACCCCTTCAATTTAATTTTATGCACGCAAGAAGTTTGAGGTGCACAATCATTTACTTAAGATAATTTTACGCGCACGAGAATCTATATCCTAGTTAATCTCATCATCGATATGTATTGTGCAAGGAGATATAAACCATGAATTCAACCTACACCAATTTAATCTTAGGACCAAGAGTATCCTCCATTAACTCAGTGAGCGCATTCAATCTATTAACTAAGCGCTCATCAACACTGCAAATTCAATGCGCAAGAGCATCTATCCGTCGTTCGTGGTGCAACATCTTTAATTATGCTAATCATTAACGTACATGATAAACAATCATCGACAACAGGTTGTTATGCATTCTTTTATAAGCCACAACTAGAAAACAGGTGACAAGGTGGATCTCCCCAACCTCATAGCATTTAATTGCAGGTAAGGGAGTACTTGAACAATAAGTCACATGGTACAAAGTGGGAGGAAAACGAGTACACTTCAATGGTTGGGGTCCAGATCTTAAGGTTCCTAAGTTGATAAACATAGATACCATCTCATTAAATGGGGATTCAAGTGAATTTAAAATTTCAACTAAGAAACCTCATAACAGATCGCATGCCAACAATGTGGGTATAGTCCCCATCCTTAAGATGTAATCAAAGTGAACTAAACAAGAGGTAAGCATAACACAAATAATAAAATGGGTTTCACATTAGCATTGGATTAGCCTACAGTACAACTCAAGCAAAGTCATCCCCAATTGACAGTGCCTTAGAATGGATCCACGGTCCATGTGTCCCCGATAATGAACGTCCTGGATTTACTTTAGAATTCAGGACTTCGGGGCCTTTTCATGCCTGAACACTTTTCACCCACAATCGTCTAGATCGTCGGACATCCGAATACACGATAATCTACGTACATGTGTCCCTAACAACCAATGGTCCAGATTTACTTTGGACTTCGGGGAGTTCTTCACTTTGCAAAACAACACTCAACTTTTCCCGCAGTGCCGAATCGCCGAACCACTCGGGGATCCGACGTCTCGTGCATCTCATCACAAATTGATATTTGTATATATTATATTTTTCAATACTTAGTTAGAAATAAAATTTTGGAATATCTTTTAATTTGTTTTTCAATTATTATTATCCTTTAATGCATACAATGTTGGTTATATATCATGTTTTAAAATGTGCTTTGCCAACAAATCTCAAAATATATCTTAATATATAGTAATTTGTCTTCCCAACTTTATCAAAGATATTATAATTGAAAAAAATAATTATATTATGAGTGTATAATCTTAATAAATTCATTGCATAAAGTAAAATTATTTTCATTCTATAAAATATAATAATTTTTATTTCTCTCTAGAAAATGAAGAAATATAGTAAAGGGATTCATATAATAGTCTTATATTAGAAATTCCTCAAACCTTCTTATTGGTTAAACAATTCTCTTTCAAATACATTTCCTATAATTATTTAAACACTCCTAAAAAATAAACATATCTATAACATTAGTAATTATAATGAAATTGGCCAATATTATACCTTCACAATATGATCAATTATAAAGAAAGTCATGATATATTTACTTCTTAAATTATGATTGTTAATTTTTTTTTTTTTATAACTAAAACGGGTATGGGATTTTATTTATCTGAATTGAAAATGGGTCTTAGCCGAAGTGACCCTTAATACAATACAATTTTCTGACTGCTGCTGCTTTTGTTTTTCAGCCTTCTCAGGGGGTTTGAACAAATCTTTCATTGTTTAAAATTAGCAGTCCTTTCATGAGAGTGATGCCTTTGTTCGCCATCTGGTCAGCTTCAATGTTTGACTTTCTAAGAATGTGATACAACTTGCATGAGTTGAAGTCTTGAAGAACTCTCTTCAATCTGTCCAAGGTTTTGTTTAGGCTGGCGTTGCTGAACCTTGTCTCCTTGTTTAAGTTTTTTATTATTATTTCTGAGTCTCCGAATACTTGAAGGTATTTGATTCCTTTTTCTCTGGCAATGTGGCAAGCTTTAATGAGACCTAGCATCTCGGCTTGATTATTGGTTTTCTGTCCTAACCCCAGCAGAAACAGTCTTTTGTGAACACCTTCGGGGAGTAGATGACCCCCCCAACACTAGCAACATCGGGGTTTCCTTTAGACGCCCCGTCAAAGAAAATTGTGGATAAATTTTGGGACCGCCACCATGACTGGAAAGTATCATCATCATCTCTTAAGCACCAATCCGTTGTGATAGATTGGGGGGAGAGTGGAAGCTTACCTAGGTAAGGCACAAGAGGGCCTAGCCACCTCTTTTCCTTGGGAAATAACGAAGGATCCTCTTTAAAATACTGTTGTTGGGCCGCTTCCAGGAGGAAGGATTTAGCTTTTGCAACTACTTGCATCGGGGAGTGCCGCATCTCTTTGAATATCAGCTGATTGCGTGCCAACCAAAGCTGCCAACATACATACTTGGGAATCGCTGTCCAGATTTTACACCAAAAGGATTTGGAGGGGATTCGATGGGGGTAGATGAGACTCCAAGAGACGAAGAGCTCCACAACAGAATTCTGTGGCTGAAGAGATATTTGAAGGCCCTGTAGGATGAGCCCCCAGACCTCTTTAGCAAAGTTGCATTCCATGAATAAGTGATGGGCTGTTTCAGAGTTATTGTTGCATAACACACATCTATGAGGCCCCGCAATGTTCCTTTTCTCCATATTATCTCCCGTTAGAAGTTTATTGTGCACCAGGGTCCAAAAGAAGAAGTTCACTTTTGGTACGGCTAGCGGTTCCCAGATGCTTTTCCAGAATGCCAGAGTTTGGCTGCTATTTCTTGAAGCCTGCAAGTTTTTATATCCTTCTGCCGTGGTGCATACGCCTATTTGGCGCTAGCCCCAACTATCTTTCATAGTTCTGTTGACAGGGGCGGTGTCCTCCAACAAATCTTCAAAAGTGGATAGTTGCAATGATAATCGGGCTGGGACTCCATGGAAATCCCATCCTGCCCAATCTCCATTCTCGTCCCACTTCGAGAGATCATATAATCTATTGACTCCTGCTCTCTGCAACCAGTCTCTAAGATCTGTTATATCCACGTTTTCAACCAATGGTTCCCTTCCCATAATACGATCAAGCCACAGATGTGTACGTTTTCCATTGCCAGGCAATCTGTAGAGCGAATTTTTAAAGAAGTTGCTGCTTTTACAGCACAATTTCCACACCTGCGTACAACTGCCTGTGTTCTCGATTTGGAGGTTGCTGAGAGTTTTGTTGGGCCTGTATTTTGCATGCAGGGTGTCGCTGACCGGGTGCGTGGGCTCTTGGATCAGTTTCCACAAAATCTTCCCTCCCAACGCTAAGTTTACAAGTGCTGGGTCTCTAATTTGCAGCCCGCCCTCTGCCATGGATTTTTTAACTACTTCCTAGCTCACCAAATGCATTTTCTTTTCATTGCCCTTCCCTCCTTGCCACAGGAAATCTCTAAGGATTTTGGAGATCTGCTCCATCACGTTTCTTGGTGCTAGGAGAAATGCTGCCTGGAATATTGGAAGCACGGACAACAGGGATTTAATTAAGATTACTTTGCCTCCCTTAGTCAACCAGTAGCCTCCCCACGCTGAGATTTTTGATTTGATTTTGGAGATGACATCGTTCCAAAGCGATCTTTTGTTAACGCCAGAGATTATGGGAAGGCCAAGATACTTAAACCTATCCCATTTTGTATGACCTTTGAACCCCAGGAGAGTGGTGATGATAGTGAGTTCGTGCTGACTTATATTCCAGCTGAAGACTTCGCTTTTGCTTTCGTTCACTAAGGCTCCCGATACTCTGCAATAATTTCTGAGGACTGTGTCAAAAGCTTTAGCAATTTTGATGGAGGCTCCCCCAAGGAGGAGGGAATCGTCGGTGAAGAGCGCATGATTCAGATTTTCTGCTCTAGCGGAAGGCTTGAGACCCAGAATGTTACCAACTAATCTTTCAGCGGTGAGTTTTCGGCTGAGGGAATTGGCCATTAAGATGTACAGGAAAGGGGAGAGAGGGCATCCCTGCCTGATTCCTCTCTGGGCTTGGAAAAAAATGGTTGGGCAGCCATTGACTAGTGGGGCAATCCATGGACTGTCTATGCAGGCTTTAATTAGCTGAACAAAATGAGGCGAGAAGCCAAAGGTGAGTAGAACTTTGCAAAGGAATGCGTGATTGACTCTGTCAAACGCATTCGCCATGTCTAATTTTATCAACATTCCTTTCTCTTTTCGCTGTTTACTTGAATGTATTGTCTCCTGGACTTGAATTACATTGTCCATAATGTGCCTTCCTTCCACAAAACCACCTTGAGGGCTGGAGATCAATATTTTTAGCAGCGGCTTGATCCTATTTGCTAGGAGTTTTTCCAGAATCTTATAGGAGGCGTTACACAACGATATGGGCCTGAACCTTGCAAATGACTCGGGCCTGGAGTCTTTGGGAATTAAATCTAGGTAAGTGGAGTTAGTTCCTCCCCCTACCTTGGCTTTTTTCATAAACCCACTTATCATTTTCTGGAGGTCTTCGTTTATAATATGCTAGCAAGTTTTGTAGAAATGGATTGTAAATCCATCAGGCCCTGGTGCCTTGTCTGCATCCATGGACCAAATAACATTAATGATTTCTTCTTCTGTTGTTGGTCTACAGAGGATTGCGTTATCTTTCGGGCTGATGAGATAAGGGATGTTGGAGAGGAAGTCAGTAGTCTCCTCTTCGCTGCTTTGAGTACCTTCTCTGTATAAATTCTTGAAGTGGGCTTCTGCAGCAGCTTTGACTTGATTGAAACCTTTGTAAACTTGGCCCTCCACTGTTTTGATTTCTGCTATGTGATTCCTGGACAGTCTTGCTCTATATTGCCGGTGGAAGAAGGAGGTGTTCCTATCCCCAACCTTCAGCTAGAGACTTCTGGATTTGAGTCTCCAGTATTCTTCTTCCTTCCGAAAAGATTGATATGTGGTTCATTGCTCTTTTATTTCTTTTTCCAGCAACTCTGCTGTGATGTCTTTTCTTTCCATTTCTATTTGCAAGGTCTGCAGTGACTGCACTGCTTCTCTTCTTTTTTTGGTGGGAGTAGGGGCTGGTTTTTTTATCCATTCCTTGAGGGCTTGTTTTGTAGCTTTCAACTTTTGTTCCCACACATAACTTGAGGATCTAGAAAAGGATGTGGCCCAAGCTGTTTTCACTATCTCTATAAAACTATCTCTCTCGATCCATTGAGGGATGAAACGGAAAGGTATAGGGCCTAGGTCTTCTTCCTCTTCCAGGATAATTTGTATTGGCTTATGATCTGAGGTGAGTTTAAGCAGGATTTTGGTGGTGATGATCTTTTTGTCCATCATTAAGGAGCTTTGTACCAAGAATCGATCTAACCGAGTAGAAATGTGCTCCAGTCCCACTCTATTATTGGACCAAGTATACATGCCTCGAACTGTGCTGAAATCTAGAAGATCCCAAGTCTGTGTGATCTCCTCCACCTTGGCCAGCAAGGGGTCTCTAGTGCTGATGCCCCCCCTCTTTTCTTTAGCTTTCATTACGATATTTAGGTCCCCGGCTATAATGATATTGCTAGGAGATGTCTCCTCTAAGAAGACTGCGAGAGAATTCCAACATTCTCGTTTTTCAAAGTAGGAAACAGGAACATAAAGATTGAAGAGAGAGATGGACAACTTACTTGCTTCGTGGTTCAATTCTGTAAATATCCAGTGCTGGGTTTCATGATGCTTATTTAAATGGAATAGGTCTTCAGACCAAAGAGTTTCCAGGCCTCCAAAGGTTCCCCTTGAGCTGACTGCTTTGCCTGATCTTTTATTCCACTTTGAACTGCTGATCTCTAGAAGGGCTTGCCCTTCTATTTTGGTCTCTTGGAGCATGCGAATATCTGAGGGGTCTGCTTTCAAAAGGTCCTTCACTGCTTCTATTTTGGATGGATTCCCCAGTCCTCTACAATTCCAAGAGACGAGATTCATTATTTTCTTATGGGGGGGAGGTTAAGGCCTCCCTTGGAAGGCATTGGCCTGATGTTTCGCCCAATAGACATTTCTATTGTAGATTGGCTTCCTTGTGTTTTGAGTCTTTCCGCCTCCTCCTCCCTCTTTTCTTTGCGGGATTTCCTTTCGGCTTTTTTCGAGGGTTGCTCGTATGTTTCGTCCTCTGAAGAACCTGAGCTTTCCACTGGTTTTTTCCTTGCAATTTCTGCGTACGAGGGATTGGAGGGGCTGCCTTGATTGGCTTCAGTCTGAACTGGCTCTCTTTCCTCTTTGTTTGAAGGTGGTGTGTTTGCTTGGTCCATATTCTCTTGGGTTGAATTTTTTTGATTGTTATGTGCACTTACTGTCCCGTTTGGATTTGCTTCCGCTTCTTGGCCTGCTATGGAGCTGCTAGGTCCTCTGGCCACCTTGCCTTTACCTATGCCTTTTTTTGTGTTTGCGTTTTTCTGGACTAGGGTCCATTGTTCCCCATTTTGTTTATCTACTTGTTCCTCAGTCTTCTTCTTGCAATGCTTTGCAAAGTGTCCATGCCCGTGACAATGTCTGCATTTAAAAGGTAGTTGCTCGTAGTCCAGCTTTTGAACATGCGTCCACCCTACTACATTGAGCTTGATTGCTTCTGGTAATCCCTCTTCTAGATCCACTTCAACGCAAATACGAGCACAAGAATACTGATTCTTTCGTGCAGCTTGGTCTATGCATTTTCCCAATGCATTGCCAATAATCTAGAGGGATTTTTGATTCCAGCAGTGGAGAGGTAAATGTGGAAGCCTGACCCAAACCGCGACAGCAGAAGGGACATCTTGGGTAGGATCAAAATCTGGAGTCCATTTGTTTAGGTAAAGGCCCTGGGGTCCCATAAAGTATGGCCCATTCCTGAAGATTACTCCTCTATCCTCCGGGTTTTCAAAAACAAATACAAAGAAATCCTTACCTACAAAAAAGATTTTGATTCCTTCTTTGATCAATGGCTTCCAGTTCCTTTGAGTCCACTCCTCCACCATTTTGGGTGAGGGCCAGAGGCCCGTGAACTTTCCTATGAGGCCCCTCTCATCCAGATTCAAGGCCGCTTTGCAGGTTTCTTCTTCTGGGAGAGCCACCGAAGGGATTGTGTCCAATTTCTTTACGAATTTTTGCTGGGCCGCGGAAGGAGGGCGTTTGGGGCTAGCAGCGATCATGTTTCTGAAGGCAAGAACCTCTGGAGGCGGATAGGGCTCCCGGGAGGCAGCCATGGTCTGGAGAAAAGACGTAGGCTGGACGGGAGGGTGTAGAAGGCTCAGAGGCTCGAATCTTGAAACTTCATTTTTCGGCGCGCATTCGGAGGTTATACGGGCGCGCTGGACCAAAGGAACGAGAAATTCGTAAGTCCAGAAGAGGCCTGGTGCTTCCTTTGGCCAGAAGGGGGAGCGCTGGCTCGCTCTCGGTGCTCCTTTGAAAAAACTGCGAATTTTAAAACCAGAGCGCGGCCCTACGCCTGTTGTCCAGCGCCGACGCTTCTTTTGCTTGTCCGTGCACCGTTCCTCCACTTGTTTCTAGCTCTGATTTTTCCACGCTGCGGGCTAGGTTCCACGGCCTCTACAAGGTCGACGTCGGACGAGAGAGGAGATGGGAGTCGGCCTTGAGGCCAGACGCCGATCGGGGCTCAGCCACAGTCGGCTTAGGGTTTCCAACGACCTCTGATGTGCACAGTTCCGACCAAAAAAATAAAATAAAAAATAAATGATTGAACAAAAACCCTATTGTCGACCTCAAATAAAACCTCTTTCATTATCACTCTTCAATTTTGCAATGTGACTTTTCCTTCCAAAAAAGCATATTATTATTTTTTAAATGTAATAATGATGCATTTTATTAAATTCGTCCACAATATCATTTTTGAATTTTTATAACATCAAACAATTGCCATGCTTTCTACCCATATTTATACTATTTCTATATTCTCGAGAACATCTTACATGTGGAACCTTCTAGTCAGTCTTCTTACATTATATGTGCTCATAGTATTACATAGTCCTTATTTACTAATGTGGGTCTTTATTACATAGAAAAAAAATATCATTCTATATACTTGAGGGGTTAAGGAGGTCGGTACCCTAACATGTCATCCCTCTTGAAAAAATAGCCTTGTCCTCAAGTCTTGAGATCGGGGGTTTATTGCACATATCAGACTCTAAGGGTTTTGTCGACATCCTGAACCTTGGAGATAATGAGCAGGTAGGATAATACAGAAGGTGGATTTTGACCATAGACTGCCTCGAAGGGAGTCATGGTAGAAGCACCATGGTAAGATGAATTTTCCACCATTTAAATATTGGTGATGATCCATGAGGATCCAGAACACCCAAGGAGGTCCAAGTGGATCCAAAAGTGCTAAAAATTTGACCATCTCAAATTATCTTGAAAGGGACTTCATTCCGTAGAGAAGAATGAGATACTTCCAACGACACGTTAATTGCCTCAAACGAATATCCTATGAGAAATTTATGGCTTTTCAATGTTTTGGAAAAACGGGTAGAAGGGATGACTAGGAAGTTTGTACAGATGATGCCAGGAAGATAATATTGCAGTATGGAAGACTACCACATGGAATCTGTACAAATTATTTGAATGAATCAGAGGACGACACATTTCCTTCCTTATAGGTGAGTTGGCAAAGGATGATGTAAGCAGGGTGATGTCGTAGCATGTCAACATGCCATGTGCCACCCGTATTTGGATGATTTTACATCCATCTAGACCACTAGGAAAGTTCCATGTGTCATTCGTACGGATGACGTGGGAGACCGTATGTTACACGTGCCAACACTGGTGTAATGACAAGCGGCCTATTGTACGACAACGTGGCATAAAAGTGGCAACACAATCAACCAATGACGTAGTAGGATCGTACAGTACGACGACGTCATGTAGCAGGGAAAAATTGGCAACAAGTGGACCAATCGTCGACTACCATGTGGGTCAATCAAATGGATCCATGCGACATATTCGAGAAGCCTAAGTTGTGTTGGGGATAAAAACATTTGGTCGTTGGGATTGAACTCCTAACCTCCGGTTCAATATTCAAACGAACTAACCAATGGTTCCAACCGCATAATTGAATATACCAATAGGGAGTTTTATATTTAATTTTGTATTTAATGTAATATACCACAAATAAGGGTCTGCAGGGATTCAACCCATGAGATCCACAGTATATTCCAAAGTCTTAAACATTAACCTGCTAGCAATACACCACCAATTTTGATTGGTTGGAACCACAAAGAATATTACAATTAATTTCATGCCAAGATTTTGGATGGTGGTTGAGGCCACACCCTGTTTATTGTAATTTTGACATCTGAGATTAATGAAGAGGAGTCTCATTGTAGAAAGGGGACCCATAGATGTAGCCTAGGAGAGGTGAACTATGTCGTCAAATATTGTCTTATTAGTTTTTATTTTTATTTTCTGTTGTGTTATTTCTCATTATTCTGCAAATCATTCATCATTTCATGTGGTTTTGTGTAAGTAAGAGATTCAAATGTGTTATGCAAATCTATCAAATACGATCAAGAAATATTCTAAATCAGGTTCGATGTTAACATGTGACTTTTAAGAATAAATTGTCATCTAAGGATTTTCAGATTAGGTAACCACTTAACCCATTGATATTGTCGATCGGATGTAAAGCACCAAAAACATGTATCCCGAAACTTATTGAAAGAATTCATTTGACCATCAATCTAGGGATGACAGGTCATGCTGAGATGAAATTGGGTTCCTTGGAACTTGAAGAATCCTTTCCAAAAATTGATGGTGAATGCTAGATCACGGTCAAAGACTACATAGTGGGGCATTCTATGGAGTTTGAAGATATTTTACATGAAAATTTGAGCCACGGTGGATGCTGTAAACAGGTTTTGGAGGGAACTTAAATGAGAATATTTGGAGAGTTTTTAGTCGACAGAGATGGGAATTTATGGTAGAAATATTGGAAGTAATGTCACTAATCCCTTTCATGGTATGCTTGTGGGATCTGTCCAAGTTGGTGATGTTCATGTCAAATTCTTGGTTGTGGGTGTGGGACATATGGGAGGAGCAGAGAAATGGAAAACTTTGCAGAGGAAAGTTCTCGAATACCAATTGTATGGTGCCAAAAGATAATATGCACAAAAGAAATATAATTTTTATCACAATTGTTAGCAGAAAGAGAAAATTAGAGAGCACAATGACACAGTTGATCCAAAACATGACACGTTTATTATGCTGATAGCCAAGTTCACTTTACTCTTTGAGGTGCCAACCTCGAGAAGATCATAGTTCATGTACAAAATGATTCATAAGACAATCACATTTCATTCTTTCTACCACTGTTTATACTATTTGTATCTTCTAGAAAACATTCTAGAGGAAGAACTTTATAGAGAGGGAAACTTCTCGTAAGCATTCTTATTTTAAACGTGTTCACATTATTACATAGGTCTTATGTACCAATGTGGGCCTTTATTACGTAAAAAAAGATATTATAGTGGTATAACTAGGGCTCATTGTCCTTAAATATATACCTTATGGAATTATTTCTATCTTGACTTGTTCTGGGATTGAGAAGAGAAAGTGTGAAGATTGAGGGAGTCCATTTTAATGCCTAGCTGGGTAAGTGTACTTCCCTTTATTTCTATTAGTTTTCCATGGCTTCCAAAAAGGATTTTGCCTCATCTTTCTTGAGACCATGATATGTGAAGCAAACCCTAGAAACACTGAGTTAATAGAGGGTTGGTTTGATGTATATGAATAGGTATTACATTCAAGAGCATATCTACTCATGATTCTAACCTCCTCCTCCTATAACTGCAGGGTGAGAGTGACTGTCCGAACGACATCTCCTCCTATAACCGCGGGTAGAGAGTGACCACACAAACGACATCAACATGGATGACATCCATCATTTGTTTCAAAACGATCTCATCGGGAATGATGTGGGGAGTAAAATGGTTGTTCCAAAGGAGGATTTTGATCATTTTGTTCATGGCCCGAGGTTCTCTCATGAACATATTAAAAATGTTAAGTATTCTTCTATAAATATTCAAAGAGGTGTTGAACTCTCCTTATTGGACTTCCGCGACGGAGAAGAATTAACAACGACACAAGTTGAAACAAAATAAAACATATTTACACTTAAGAAAGGATGGTCTAACTTTGTTGAAAGTAGAGAACTCTAGAGTTGGGATACCCTCCAGTTTCTGTGGAGGGAGAGAGATCAACGAATTCCCATCTACTAGGAATGAACACATGAACCTCGAGGTAAGATTTAATGATTGGCTTGTTTTGTTTTAAATATTTATGTCTGATTGATTGTTAGTGTGTTATTATCAAT
>JZKD02S2050052.1:1289830-1301694 GCA_000966675.3 Picea glauca | reverse complement strand
TCATGCACCATGGTTGGCGGGCTAGCTCGGCCGATTGGGTGCTAACCCTACACATCCGTGCCAAAACGATATACAATCGGTCGTATGCATAACGGTCATGTGGAACGACGTAGGTGCCGGGGGTTGGACAATGGATTACGCGCCAACTTATACGACAGGGTTATATGGTAGGTCACATGATATGCGTTGGGGCTGGGGCTAGGCCCCAACCCTTAACTCCACCCAACATACACATAACCAACTTTAAATATAAGTTTTTGACTATGGTAAATAAGACCCACCGTGGGTGGGCTGGTAGCCTGTCCCTACCAAGTCGTTCCCCCTGCTCGGAGGTTGTGGGTTCGAATCCCCTCGAGTCACAAAATTTTTCCAAACAAAAACGACCAATGGATGGGTGCCATGTGGCACCATGCTATTAACCCTAAATATGTTGCATGCCAAACAATGATTCAACCACCTGTTTGCCCAGTCAGCATGCCACTATACCTACCAAGTCAGCTTGTGAGTCTAGTCAACTTGTATTGTCATGCCATGTGCGACCCTTGCAGTGGTGGCACATGTCACCATATTAATCATCCACCTGTCACCATCAATTGCCTAGTCAACACCAATGCATCACTGCCATGTCACCTGTATGGCCACACTACCTGTACAATCAACTTCCACGTCAACACTGTACAAACTGCACAGTCATCAAATTTTGCCTGTTTGACAAAACGAATAGATCACGATATATTTCACATAAGATGTCCGTTTGAGCCCGTTCAAGTTGCGTTGGGTTTGTATCGACGAGGCCTACACACACATCCGTTTTGAAGTGATTCTGAGCACTTTTGTTTTTAGGCCTTCCTAGACCCATTTTGGCTCCTAGATCCATTCTCGATCACGCCTCCCCACTAAAGACCTTTTGGTCCTCCAAAAGGTTACAAAATTGACCTTACTGATTACATACTCATAAAGATAAAAAAAAAAAACACTATGTTGTACAAAATGATGTTATAACAGGTCATCATTACAACATGTGTGATTACATTAATGGAAGCAAAATACAATGAAGATGTGAGATCCACTTCTGGAAAAACCAAGTGACTGTTTTCTTTCCTTCATGTTGTTCCTATTTTCTTCACTGGTGTTGCCTCTTCCTTTGTGAGTACATGCACAATCCTTTTGTTCTTCTTTGGACAAAGCTCCATATTAAGCTTCCAACATTTAGCCTTTTGATGTCCACCCTTGTTGCAATAAGTGTAGTGGTTCTTTGACATCCAAACTTGTTTGTCCTTCTCTTTCTTCCGTTGTGGAGTTAAGTCTTTATGTCGTGTCTCCTTCCTAATTGACATAAATTTCCTGTACAAATATTGTCTCTTCCAACACTTGGCCACACAATGCTTAGGTGAATGACAAAACGTACAAGGATACATATTCCACAAGTTTTGGATTAATCATTACATTATTATGTTTTTTATAATCAAAAAGAGATTTGGAACAACCATGACTGTTATACCTTTCTTGTGTATCTTCACTTTTATTTGGAGATGACTTGCATTCACTATCACCATCATTGAGTGATACATCATCACCTTTCGTGAATTGTTCCTGAAATGACTTAAGCTGGCCATTTGAAGCATCACTTACTTTCAAGGTTTTGGAGCATTCTCCAATCTCCACCTCACCATATCCAAATCCTAAATAGCAAGGTATTTCCACAACCTCTATGGGATTAATGATACCTTGGCCCTTTCCTTCATAACCCATATTTGTTAGCAATTTCAAACCTATACCTCTTTTATGTTTTTCAAATGCACCAAAAGAACCATCTTGATGGGAATAATGCGAAGTTAATGAAAGACTTCCACTGCATACCTCATAGATGTTTTCTTAATAGGGTGTAGAAGGCAATTCCTACAATTGCTTTTCTCTTTTGTCATTCTTAGAAGATTTCCCTTGAACCGATCTCTTTCATTCCAAGTAATCTTCATACAACACTTTCACCATCTCCAACATGGCTAAGAGAGTTTTTCACATATCCTTCTCATCTTGAGAAAGTCCTTCTTTCGATGCCATTTTCTCAACTGAGATGATATTTTCCTTGGTAAACATGCAAACTCAAAAAAAAACAAACCGTCAACTAGCTCTGATACCACTTGATCCGAAAAGATATTTAAAGACAATGGTTGAGTTTTTAAAGCATGTGTTTATTAACCATTTAGGAAATTGATGAAAGAGGAATAACTAATGAGGAAACATAGCAACCATAAGATAATATACAGATATGGAAATAATCATAAAGGAACAACAAACAATAAACAACAAAATTTGATAACGGAGTTCGATAATCTTGCCTACATCTCCGGGCCTTTGTCTCAATGAGATTTCTTATTTCTCTTCAAAGATTCAAAAGTACATAATCAAAATGCTGAATGTTTTACAAACTGATCTGGCCATGTTCTACTAGATCTCAAGAACCCATGAAAACTGATGACACTGAAAACGGATGAACGAAGCTCCCATAAATGGCCCACAAAGGTGCTCTCCTCAATAGCTTCCTTGCATAAAAATGGCTTTGCCTTAACAATTCATCAACATTTTCTTGTTTTGAACCTCTTCCATGGCTTCAAGAACCTCTAGTTTATATAGACTTGGAGTTTGCAACAAACTTTCAACTTCTCCCCAAGATATGGCCTCAAAAAGGGCCCGAGATCCTCCAAAAATGGATTAAATCTCCCAAAACTGGTTAAAAATCCATTAAAAATAATATAATGATGTTTAAAACCCACTTTGGACCAAAAATATAGGCACAACCCCTTATCTTCGGGCTCCTGATCACCTCAGTGCACCCACGTGGCCCTGGTCTAGAACTGATTCGTTGGCCCCCTCCTGGTCCTGGCTCCTGGTCGTGTGCACCAAGCCATATGGCCGTGAGATTACTGCTCCACGCTCCCCATTCCATTAACCCTCAGTCTCTAGTTCCTGGTCACGTGCCCTGGTCGATGGGCTAGCCCAACCGACCGGGTGCCAACCCTACACATCCGTGCCAAAACGATATACAATCGATCGTATGCATAACGATTATGTGGAATGATGTAGGTGCCAGGGGATGGAAAATGGATCACACACCAACTTATACAACATGGTTATATGGTAGGTCACATGATATGCGTTGGGGCTGGGGCTAGGCCCCAACCCTTAACTCTGCCCAACATACACACAACCAAATTTAAATATAAGTTCACGACTATGGTAAATAAGACCCACCGTGGGTGGGTTGGTAGCCTGACCCTGCCAAGTCACTCCCCCCCTACCCGGAGGTCGCGGGTTCGACTCCCCTCGAGTCACAAAATTTTTCCAAACAAAAACGACCAATTGATGGGTGCCACGTAGCAACCCAAGACTGGGCCACGTGGCACCATGCTATTCACCCAAAATATGCCACATGTCAAACAATGATTCAACCACCTGTCTGCCCAGTCAGCATGCCACTGTACCTGCCACGTCATCCTTCCAGTCTAGTCATCTGCCACATGTCGTACGATTGTATGGACCTGGCCACGTCAACTTGTATGGTCATGCCACGTGTCACCCTTGCAGTGGTGCCACGTGTCACCATATGACTCGTCCACCTGTCACCATAAACTACCCAGTTAGCGCCAATGCATCACTCCCACATCACTTGTACGGTCGTACGACCTATACAGTCAGCTGCCACGTCAACATTGTATGTACTGCAAAGTCATCAAATTTACCGGTTTGACAAAATGAATAGATTGCAATATCGTTCACATACAACGTCCATTTGAACCTGTTCAAGTTGTGTTGTGTTCGTATCGACGAGGCCTACACACACGTCTGTTTTGAAGTGATTCCGAGCACTTTTATTTTTAGGCCTTCCTAGACCCATTTTGGCTCCTGGATCCATTCTGGATCAAGGCCGAATCACAAGTTGTAAATGTACATATTATTTATAGGTTGGTGAGACGAGATGTTTGGGTTAGAGTGCCTTTGTATATATACATATACATATATTTTGAGGCCAGAGTGTTTGTGTGATTAGGATAGTGATCCTAACAATTTTTTAATATAATCACACTCGTTTTTATTAATAAAATACATCATTGCTGTAGACCAAGTCAGACGAAAGAGTATGGGGGGATAGGACTCCATGACAGGGAAAGGGAGCTAAGGGATTAAGAAAAGGGGCTAAGTCAAAGGGGGGGCTTAAGACAAGGAATAAAATAATACCATTCCTAAGTCATAAGATTTATGTTATAATTTTATCATAAGTTCTTAAGTGAGAGGAACAAATTACAAAGTGGAGTTAAAGGCATTTCCTAGAGCGACAAGTGTCAAGATAGCAACATGCAATATAATGTGGGGAACTTAGTATAATTCCATCATCATTCTTTCAACCATTCACTCGTTATGGATTCCATCATCCGTACCTTGCTGGAGTGTAAGTTGAAGATGGTGGTTACCCAATAAATCCTTTGTGGTTTGGGCCGAAGAAGCAGGTTATCAGATTTGTGGATCACTCTCTCTAGGTGAGAGAATTACTAGGAATAACTTTCTCAGTGTGATAGGCTAGTGGGTGTTGTAACTCTTTGAACAACCTTGTGTTCCAAGTGATACAAATCTCTGAGACTTCCTGGTCGGCTTGTTACTGAAGCCATGGAATGAAAGTGGGATAGCCAGAAGGACTTAGAGAAGGGGGTACACTTCCTTGGTTGGGACAGGTTGTGGGGAATGAGAGGCTGTGAGCTGTGAGCTGTTATTAGAGTTGGCACCTGAGCCTGTGTTGTTTTATGTTGTGGGTTAGACCTTAGTTTGATTAGGAGCCTTTGCCCTGGTGGAGTCACAACCCCATCTCAGGGGTGACCTACTTTTGAGAGTGTATGAACAATAGAGTTTACGACTTGGAGGAACGTCTGAGGTCTATATGCAATTGGTGAAATACATAAAAAGATAAGTTTTATTTATGTGGGTTTACATGCTATTTGTCGTGTGTATGTTTATGTTAATTTTGTTTATTGAAATTGTACATAATTATGCATGGTTTTTCATGTTATAATTATTTATGCATAACAGTTGCATATGCAAGGCATGCTGGTTAATAAATGTTACATGCTAGTCAATTTTAGTAGTAATGGCAATGGGATTTTGGCGTGAGGATTGAATCATCGTGCACGATAGGATAAAGTTGCAAGCATGGCACAAGGATGGTTGCACGCATGACGATTATCTCAGTGAGTTATTCCGCCATTATAATTGGTGTCCGAGAAGAAAATTTGTGTCGCACAACTCAACTTGGGGCTGGGTACATTACATTGAGGTTTTAAAGCAAATTTCGGGTTCACTGGTAATAGGGATGTTATAGTACAACTGGTTGAAAGTTTAACCAATGACTTAAAGGGATATGGGGATGGTTTACAATATTCCATGTGAAAGCAACAGAGAAGGTCACATGCATAATTAGGTTTAGAAAGAGAAATATGTCCTTGGGCTTGTAAAACTTGGAGGCCAAGAAAATAGTGCAAGTGTTCTAAGTTTGTCATTTCCAAGGTCTTCTTAAGGTTGGATTTCAAATGATTAGAATTTTGGGGTAATTAATATAAATTATATGTATGAGAAGATGATAAAATACTCGTTTGGTATAGACATTAGGGTTAAACACCACAACAATAACTGCCTCATTATCTTCCCTTTTTGCTTCCATTTACCTTTTTAGTTTTGTTTTGTAGTTTTTATGAAAACTCAACACTATTTCATGGGACGATGCTAAACTCATTGTTATTTTACAAGTAACATTAAACTTGGTGCTACTAGCATATGATTTAATGCAAGTTTATCATTGAGTTTCCTAAGTAACTAAATAAAACTAGGGGAAACTTTTCAAAAATAAATTTAAGAAAGATCAAGGGCTAAAAATATCTCCTATTAATTAATATCTTCTATTTTCCATTATAAAAACCCCTCAAACCCTACTCTCTCATTCTTCTCTCGTTTCCTCTCTTTCTCTCTTCTTTTCTCCTCCCTTCTTCTTTCCCCTTTAGGGTTTCCTCTCTTGGGGTTTTTGGAGTCTAGTGTTTCAGTTTTAAGGAGGAACCTCCATGAGGGGGGTAATGGGTTCTCTCTTCCCTTCTTTTCCCTTCCTCTTTTTCTTTTATTTTCCTTTATTATTTTTCTAATGTCTATTATTGTTTTATTGTTATAGGTTTAGGGTTTCATGCACAAAGGATAAGGTTTCTAGTAGGAACCTCCATGAAAAAGGTCATGGCTTACACCTTCCCCTCTCCTCCTTCCTTCCTCTTTTAATTTTCTTTTACCTTATTAATTTGTTAATGTTTATTGTTCTTTTGTTGTTGCATGTTTAGGGTTTCATGCGTGAAGGTCGAGGTTTCATATAGAAAAGTCCAGGAGGAAGGTAATATTTTATGTACCAATGTACCAAACCCTTAAATTAGCATAATAAAATAATGTACACTGACAACCCTTATGGTTCGACCACGTTATTGTTTTAATACAAAGCTATTTATTTTTGTTTTAAAAAAAGATCTAATTGTCTTTTTTCTAAGATTAATATTAGCAACTAGTATCATCAAGGTCACTTTAGTTAAATGACTTGTTTTTATATCTTTTTATATTTAATATAAAAATTTAGATTTGTTTCATGATTGAACATAATTTAATATAAAATATGATTTCAAAAATTAATCAAATCTAGTTTAGAATTGTTTTCATGAGTCAATATGCAAGCTTGTTGATTTCGTCTAGCTTAGGTGGTTGAGAGGAAGAATTATTATCCGCCCCACCCGAGTTCAAATCCTTCTTTTGACATGTTTGGTCTTCATGAGCCAATTATTGATTGTGTCTCTTCATGAGTGATGAAGAATATCTCACCCTTACTTATGGGTTGGAAAGTGGGGTGATTGGTTGCATGTAAAAAAAATTATTAGTGTAAGCTTAGGATCATGCACATTCAATCTAGGTTGAGTTGACTAGAATTTGAAATCACTCATCAAAGTGCATAATTAATTTGTCACCCAGTGACAAAATTGGGGATACGGTCTTTGGTGCAAGAAATCTCTACATTCCTAGGTGGCTCATCAACTTAAGCCATCTTTGCATCATGGGGAGGAGGCCCCTCATTAGCATACAATCCAATATATACAAAATAATAGACAATGTTTATACAATTTTAACAAAATATTTTAATGAATAACATGTGTAGTAAATGCAATAAAAAATTATGCAACTAGAATAATAAAAAATCATGATAGTATTACCTCTTTGAAATGGAGGCTCAGTTGGAGTAAGTAGGATGTTATGACATCCCTGTCAATCCACCCTTGCATATGGATATTGTAGTAGGTCTAGGACATGATTGTCCTTAGAACTTAACATAGTAATAACATCTGCACCGACCATCTGACATGAGAAATCTGGCTCACCCCTCCTTGAAAAAAATCATCCCCACATGTCCATACACATCAATCATATGCTTAGGTGGGTGGAAATCAATTTATTTTTAAGTCACTAGAAGCCTCTCTCTCCAAAAAATAGTTTTTAAGCAACGAAAATAGATGTGCATTTGAAAAACATAAAAGAGGTATAGGTTTGAAATTGCTAACAAATATGGGTTATGAAGGAAAGGGCCAAGGTATCATTAATCCCATAGAGGTTGTGGAAATACCTTGCTATTTAGGATTTGGATATGGTGAGGTGGAGATTGGAGAATGCTCCAAAACCTTGAAAGTAAGTGATGCTTCAAATGGCCAGCTTAAGTCATTTCAGGAACAATTCACGAAAGGTGATGATGTATCACTCAATGATGGTGATAGTGAATGCAAGTCATCTCCAAATAAAAGTGAAGATACACAAGAAAGGTATAACAGTCATGGTTGTTCCAAATCTCTTTTTGATTATAAAAAACATAATAATGTAATGATTAATCCAAAACTTGTGGAATATGTATCCTTGTACGTTTTGTCATTCACCTAAGCATTGTGTGGCCAAGTGTTGGAAGAGACAATATTTGTACAGGAAATTTATGTCAATTAGGAAGGAGACACGACATAAAGACTTAACTCCACAACGGAAGAAAGAGAAGGACAAACAAGTTTGGATGTCAAAGAACCACTACACTTATTGCAACAAGGGTGGACATCAAAAGGCTAAATGTTGGAAGCTTAATATGGAGCTTTGTCCAAAGAAGAACAAAAGGATTGTGCATGTACTCACAAAGGAAGAGGCAACACCAGTGAAGAAAATAGGAACAACATGAAGGAAAGAAAACAGTCACTTGGTTTTTCCAGAAGTGGATCTCACATCTTCATTGTATTTTGCTTCCATTAATGTAATCACACATGTTGTAATGATGACCTGTTATAACATCATTTTGTACAACATAGTGTTTTTTTTTTTTATCTTTATGAGTATGTAATCAGTAAGGTCAATTTTGTAACCTTTTGGAGGACCAAAAGGTCTTTAGTGGGGAGGCGTGATCGAGAATGGATCTAGGAGCCAAAATGGGTCTAGGAAGGCCTAAAAACAAAAGTGCTCAGAATCACTTCAAAACGGATGTGTGTGTAGGCCTCGTCGATACAAACCCAACGCAACTTGAACGGGCTCAAACGGACATCTTATGTGAAATATATCGTGATCTATTCGTTTTGTCAAACAGGCAAAATTTGATGACTGTGCAGTTTGTACAGTGTTGACGTGGAAGTTGATTGTACAGGTAGTGTGGCCATACAGGTGACATGGCAGTGATGCATTGGTGTTGACTAGGCAATTGATGGTGACAGGTGGATGATTAATATGGTGACATGTGCCACCACTGCAAGGGTCGCACATGGCATGACAATACAAGTTGACTAGACTCACAAGCTGACTTGGTAGGTATAGTGGCATGCTGACTGGGCAAACAGGTGGTTGAATCATTGTTTGGCATGCAACATATTTAGGGTTAATAGCATGGTGCCACATGGCACCCATCCATTGGTCGTTTTTGTTTGGAAAAATTTTGTGACTCGAGGGGATTCGAACCCACAACCTCCGAGCAGGGGGAACGACTTGGTAGGGACAGGCTACCAGCCCACCCACGGTGGGTCTTATTTACCATAGTCAAAAACTTATATTTAAAGTTGGTTATGTGTATGTTGGGTGGAGTTAAGGGTTGGGGCCTAGCCCCAGCCCCAACGCATATCATGTGACCTACCATATAACCCTGTCGTATAAGTTGGCGCGTAATCCATTGTCCAACCCCCGGCACCTACGTCGTTCCACATGACCGTTATGCATACGACCGATTGTATATCGTTTTGGCACGGATGTGTAGGGTTAGCACCCAATCGGCCGAGCTAGCCCGCCAACCATGGTGCATGAAACAATCCTCCACTTGAGGAATGAGTCACCCAATAGGTCACCTTGACAACCCTTCCATACCTAAACTTGGCAAGTTGCATAAAGTCTTTGAGCACTTGTTTAATTTGATAAGGTAGTTTTGATGCACTTGTTTAGATATATCTTGTATTAAATGTGATTTTACTTGCCATGATACATTTTACTTGATACCCTTAGAGGGCACACTATTTGTATTTGCAGAACCTTGTTTGATGGAAGATTTGGAGGAACAAGTCTAACTTGGGCCTTCATTGGGGCATGAAGCCCATTGGTTGGATGCCATGACCCACACACTTGGGAGGTGGCAGATGATGGATGTTTCCTTTGTAGGAAAGATAATACCCCTTTAAGTAAGATACCTATCCCTCACTTTCCCGACATTTGACCTTGTAGGGTCAAAATGTCTTTTTCTAGGGCTTGACATCATCTTTTGGAGCTAGGGTTTGACGATGGTGGTGATTATTTGATGGAGAATGGAATTCTTGATATAGAAGAGACCCTAGTAGATGAAGGGATGGCCTTTAGATGTCCAACAAATTCCTCTCCAAGCTCAACGACTTTCCAAAAGTGCCAATATGTCACCCAATTAGGGCACAACGTCATCTTTTTAAGGTTTCTTTGTGTAAAAATAAAATTATGTTGTAAAGGGGAAAAAATAAGGGGGTCAGGCCCCTTGTTTTGTGGTTTACCCTATTATTATGTGGAAAAACACTTTTTAGAGGTCTTATATCAATAAATACCAAATTCATTTAATTTTGATATAACTCTCTCACTTGAGAAGAGATCCTTAGCTCAAATTTTCGCCCCACTTGGGAAAACTCTATTTCTCTCTCTTGAATGCTATGGTTAATACTTGTCTAGTGGAGATAAGTGGTGCAATATCTCTTGGAGGATTATATTTTTCTATGGCGATGAAATTATCTTGGTAGATAAGGGTTTATCTTGCATATCTTCTTGGAATTGGTAAGAAATTTTTGCATATTGTTGGTTTTTATTTCTTGTTTCAAGGTTTTTCTTGGCTAAAATCCTTGGAGGAGTATAAGGGCATACATCCTCCACCAATTTTATCATTTTTTTGATTGAATAAGCTATTGCAAATGTTTCTAGGAGGAGTAAAAGGGATTACACCCTCCTAGACTTACCTTGTTAGATCTACTTTCTCTAAGGAGTAAAAGGGTTTACACTCCTAGAGAAGTGGTAGACCTAACTTCATACAAGAAGACTCCATAACTCATTGACAAGGAACTAATCTAAATTTGCATTGGAGAAATAAAATCACTTGCATTGGTACACATGATTGCAAGAGATATTGAATTTGTCTAAGTTGGAATCTTTTCTTAGTGTCACAAGGTTACTTGAGCCACTAAGGCATCTAAGTTGGCCTGGTAGTTCTCTGGTTATAATCAAATAAAAGATATTGCCATTAGGGATGCAACAAAACACACTTAAACTCTTACTTTAACTTACTTTTTAACCATTGAAATTTGCTTGGAAGCCACTATTATTGGTCTACTGCTCATTGGCTAACTTTTTGAGGGTTTGCTTGCTGATTTTTATGGTTGAAATTTGCCGCTGTAGAAATTTTTTTCTATAACCACTTGGATGTCATTATAATTCTATGAAAACAATATCTAACAACCCTCTATTGTCACTAAAGTCTTGTTCTATTACACTTTAGTTAAACTAGTGATTCTTAGCTTAGTCTCTTGCATCATTCACTTGACCTTTAGTGATATATTTTGCAGGTATTGTTATCATTCACTTTGCTGATATATATTCTTGTTTACTGCTGTAATATAGGACAAAAAGATTCACTTGCTTGTCCATTTGATATTTTGTCTTGTATATCTCCATTTTGTCTTGTCTTGGGCACGTATAATATTCTTTTGTAGGTACACTTCACATCAACAACCTACCCTTACCCACAAGACTCTTACCCAAGCCATTTTCCACTTCCTAACTTGAACTATAGGGGTTTCACTCTCATCTTCTCACTTTCTATTTCATTCCCCTTAGGGTCACTGGGATTCAACCCTTGTGGTGATTTTCATCATCACTAAAGCGAGGGTAGTATCTATCTAAGGTGATAGTGGGTGGTTACTCCCATAGTTGTCTCACATTTGTGGATTGGGTTGGGCTTTACCCAAACTACAATCTGTGCGATAACATATCCATCAATATTCCTATGAACTAACTTGGCAAATTCAATGAATGAAACCTATGAAAAAAATTTGACATAAATTAATAATATCATGCATCTATGTTCAATTTACAATTTCGATCCCATAATCCATTTAAATATATGGGGTGTGAACAATTTCTCAAGGATGGATATAAGATATCCATTAAGTGTTGCTCCACTTCTACCTGGGTGTCCATATCTCTAGTGGAGTCACTGTGACATCTAAAATAGTTCTCTACTAGATATCAAGGCATCCATATCCTTTATAGAGATTGTGTGCATGAAC
>JZKD02S2050052.1:1243513-1271828 GCA_000966675.3 Picea glauca | reverse complement strand
CTTCCTCTAGATGCTTCTCTTAATAGACATATTTAGTATAAATAAGGGTCGAGGGTATGAAAACCCTAGCTTGGAGATTATTGTAACAGAGCGTTGCTTGACTAGAGGTTGCCCCTCGAAGAGGCCTGTGAACATTTCTTTCTGAATCAAAGTTCTATTTCAGTTGTTGTTCTCATATTATATCTGTGTTATTGTAGAGATTATGCTGGTTATATTACTGTTATTCTTCCATTTCTAGCATTTTATTTTTGTTCTGCGGTTTTATTATATCTGGTATCTTGCAGTTACCTTGTGTCGTTATTGATTTATGATGTTGGTTCATTTTTGTCATTACTAAATTGTGTATGCGTCGGTTGCGAAGTGATTGTTACGACGATGTGTCACATATAATTCATGATGTCGGCGAGTTGTGTTGCTATGGAATTTTTGTTGACGTTATTCCTTTTGTTTAAAATATTTTTTCACATGTTTTACGTCATTTTTGTGTCGTAACAGTCGGGGTCGTTACATATGGTATCAAAGTGGGTTTAACCCTACGACTGTGGACCGTCACGCCTTCCACTCTATTAAACCTTGGATTAAAATCTTAGCACTCATTAAAAAATTTAACTTGTCCATGCAGTAATCCTAGTTAGAGGACATTGTGGAAATAGACGACATGGTGCTAAGGGTGGAGGTGCAACGCATCCAGTAGCACTCATGCCAAAGGGGTCCAACCCCCAAGGGAAAGAACAAGTCCTGAGAATGACCATATTGTCGCGCAGGATGTGGATGGTCTGACAAGTTCCTTCCAAGGAATTGTTAGAGGCCTTGATTAACCATCTGATAGAGACGAGGCTAGGGCGTTTGTACCCCTAAGGATCCATAAAGCACCCCAACCAGTATTGGTAGCGTTCACCAAGAACTCGAGAAGGTCAAGTTTCCTGAGCTCTTGGGTGCGACAGACAATGCAGCCGTCAAGACATATATGGAGAGAAAGACGATGTGCTTCATGATTTGTGATTATGACCTCCATCACAAAGGTTTGCATGGTGGTCTTCAGCTAAAGGGGAGTGCTCTTCTATGGTGGAAGACACTCCTACTTCATATAAACATGGTCGTCAAAGCTGTGTTATGGGAACGGTTCCGGGAGAAGTAATTGTCAGAGGAACTCATTGAGCACCAACTTGATGAGTTCAATGCCTTACGACAGAGTGGTCGTACGATGTCGGATTATGAGACCATATTTATGGAGCTACTCTGGTATGCCCTGCATATGAACATGAAGAAGTTGGAGGTTAACACGTTCATGTTCGACCTTGACTCCATCTTTCGTGTGAAGGTGAGAATCTATGTGCCTCAGACGTTTCATGATGCGATCTAGTAGGCCTCATAACTGAGGAAGAATTGACCGCGGGAGTCAGGGAAGGAATCCTGCAATACCCTCTGGAATGATGACATTTGGTTTGCATCAACATCAGACGCCAACTAGACAAGACATATTGGTATCAAGATACATCTATATAACCCTCGTTCATGACACCATGATGACGGGTTCCTCAACAGAAGACCCCCTTCATGGGACCACCTCTTCAACAACAACAATTGTTAGGCTTGTTTAGTGGAAAAGACCATGGTTCAGGATGGTGGGCCAATGATTACTACTTCAGGGACCAGGAGTACTAGACCGAAGACTAGATGTTGGACATGTGGAGAGCCAAATTACCAGCATGGATTTATCGTTGAGAGGGCCAGAGTGACCGAGTCAACATGACAAACTATCGTTGTGAATATGGGAAATACCCACATGATTCATTCACGCAGCAGTGAATAACTGCCAGGCCGAGCACCAATCCACTATGCTCGAGATGTCAAGCAGAATCATTGACCAAATTTTTTGTTTTGGATAGAAATAAGTTCTATAGAATAACATGCATAAGGATGCAAGATATATGAAATATTTGCACTGAACGACAAGGGAATGACAGAAGGATTAGAAGGACTTGCCCGTGGCACGAGTAATGCTGACATGTTTCAAGAAAATTTCCTTGATTGCCGCCTGCAAGAGAGTTGGAGTTTAAAATCGTCTCGAAACCTGGAATAGAACTAGTAGTGAGAGCGCCTTATTAGACGTCAACTCCCAAGTACAAGAGTTGAACTTGCAACTGAAAGATTTGTTGGACCTATGACTTATACATCCAAGTGTGTCACCTTGGGGTACTCCTGTTATTTTCATATGGAAGAACTTGACGAACATTGCACTTGGTGCTATAGTGTTTACAAGAGAACAAATCACGAGAACAGTCGAAATGCTCTTTATCAATTGAGGATTCATCATTCAGGGCAGGTTATCTCCGACGAAGGTATCGTTATGGACCCAATGAAGGTATAGGCTATTAGGGAATGGCCTACGCCGATGAATGTACTAGAAGTGCGTAGCTTCATGGGTTTAGTGGGATATTATCGATAGTTTGTCGAGGGTTTTTCGAAGATAGAAAATCTAATTTCGGAATTACAAAAGAAGAAAAATAAATTTGTATGGACCGACAAATGCGCGGAAGCATTTCGAAGACTAAAGGAGTTGTTGATGACGACAATGATACTAAAATTCCCTGACATGGATGAGGATTTCCTGGTATGCACAAACGCATCCAAGGAAAGCATAGGCAGAGTCTTGATGCAAGATGGTTGAGTGATCGCTAACATATTGAGAAGGTTAAGAAAGCATGAGGATAACTTGAGACGCATGATTTGGAGTTATTATCCATTGTGTATTCCTTGAGAGTTTGGAGACACTACCTGATTGGACGAAAATTCGAGCTGAAAATAGACCACTATGGTTTACAACATATTTTTACGCAAAGAGACTTGAAAGTGCAACAAAGACGTTGGTAGAAACTGATTAGCGAGTACGATTTCGAGATTACCTACATAAAAGGAACAATGAACATAGTGGTTGATGCATTGAGTTGGAGACCACGCATATTTTTGGTGATACCTCTTCAAACGAATCTATGTGAAAAGATTCTAAATTTACAGTGCGACGATGACTGGTATAAATAGGTTAAGGAATATATCGGAAAAAACACCATGTTGGTGCCAAAATTTGAGGGATTACTGTGGAAAAAAATATATTAATGAGATATAATAACTGTATTTACATACCTCCTAATGAATAATTGAGAGGTATGATCTTAATCGAAGTTCATAGAGCGATGAATATGGCTCATCTAGGAGTCACAAAGATGAGGGCATAAATTCATCCCTTATTCTTCTCGAAAGGAATGAAGGTGTACATCGTTATCTACATGGTGGGGTGTTTGGGATGTCAATGAGTGAAGGATGAACATAGAAATCCGATAGGATTACTATAGCCACACACTATTCCGGAATCGAAGTGGGAGGCCATTTCAATGGAATTCATTGTTGGATTTCCACTAATGGCAAGGAGGCACGACTTGATTTTTCGTGGTAGTTGACACTCTGATGAAGATTGCACATTTTATCCATGTGTGTACAATGTATCGGGCGCCATACATAGTTAATAATTTATCATCGAGATAGTGAGATTGCATGGCGTGCCTAAGAGGATCTTTCCAATAATGGAATCAATGGTTGCTAGATGATTGGGATTAGTTCCAAAGAAGCCTTGGGAAAAAAAATGAACTCTAATATAGCAAGTCACCCTGAGATAGACAGGATGAACGAAGGAACGAACCAAATTTTGGAAGGCTATGTTATGTATGTATGGGTTGGACCAACAAAAACTTTGGGAATAGTTCTTGCCGATGGTCGAGTTGCGTGCAACAACAACCATCAAGGTACCATTAAGATGGAACCATTGATTTTCTCTACGGGTGATCATGTTAGATGCATTTGAGTTGGGATCGACTCGAGGATGGGATTCTGGTAGGACCAGAAGCGATCTAAGAATTGGAAGAAAAAATACAAACGATACGAAAAAAGGGTTTGAAAAAGCACAGGATCGACATAAGGGTTTGACGATGTGCATCACGTTAACCATAATTATGAAGTAGGCCTATCATCTATCCGTGCCTCATTCTTTGAGGCGTTGCGTGATGTTTTTCTTGTATCTATCGCAACATTAAGTCAATGATCCTACGCATGTGATTGAATTTATTTCTTTGAGGGTGTCAGATGAGGGTGCGCTCACGATGGAGCCAATCTGCATTCTGAGCCATCACATTCGAAAACTATGACGTCGAACAGTCGATCAGGTCAAGGTCCAGTGGGAAAATTATAGTCCACACTCGACTACCTAGGAGGACACATATGATATGCGGTAATAGTTTCCATTTTTTTTGATAGCTAGACATTTAGATATTGTTAAATACTTTATTTCTACACTTGTGTACTGTGAAACTTCGGGACGAAGTTTAAAACAAGAGGGGGTGTATGTAACATCCCGCTCTTGCATACAACTAATGTGACTTATTCTTTGAGGACACTTGCATGCAAGTGATCTGGTTCATTATATGATTTTCTGCTTCGCTTATGGATTATGATGACGAGATTGTGAATTATGATGTTATGTTATGTTATTTATGTATAGACAGGTGCTATTGACTAGTTTCTCTTGAGTGTGCAAGACTCTTGATAGATTGAGGACGTCAATGGCATCGATGGAACTCCTTGGACTCCGAATCGAGTCAGGGAGTGGACTGTATATGGTTTGAGTATTTCTGTTATTACATATGTGACATATGACTGGGTATATTATGATGTTATTTATGGAAAGTTGACATGTTTCGTTGATGGATGCAGGCTGACAATTGCTTGCTAATTAGACTCACATTAGGAGTAAAGGGGCCATGCACGACAACTAGAGATATTGAGGGAGAGGTGAGGCAATAGCCCTGCCACAAACTACTAGCACTCCCACCGTGTCTTGAACTGTAGGTTAACAATTACCTAGTTTGAGAGATCCATGATGTTGTGAGGGAAAACTGAGACAGTCGCTCACGAAGATTCCAAGGGGCACGCAATAAGGTAGGGTAATTATTCCTTAGAGGCCCTTAGTATCCTACAAAGTCGCCTGATGGAGTATTGACTCCAAGGGTTGGACAACTACCAAAATTAGTCAAAAGGCGAGTGGCACCCTTGGAGCACATAATGCGTCTTGAAGGGCATGTCGCATAAATGAAACATGAATAAAGGCGAGTGACACCCTTGGAGCACGTAGTGTGTTCTGAAGGGAACGTCATGATTTATAACATTGGTGAGTCAATGAACCTAGGTTCCTAGAAAACAATATTTTATTTTGACATGGTCAACCTTAAAATAAATGTTGTATGAGTAAAGTATATTAATTATAAAATTTCCCTTAAAAATTGACGAGCCTAGTTGAAATTGAAGCCTAGGTCTAAATAGGGTATGATGACTAAAAATTAATTAATCAATTAATAAAGGGGGGATGAAGAAAAATCAAATTTAAAACTTAAAGGAGAAATAAATTATCTAAAAAATAATTGTTGTTTATGTGAAAAACTTGCTAAATTAGAACTTAGACAAAAAGAGAAATTAAATGCAAAAGGATTGTGGAACATAGAAAGGAATCTAGTTTAGAGAACTTTGCTATTTAGAACTCAACTAATCTTTAATAAAGACATCAGTCATTAAGGGAAGTTGAGGGAATAAAGAGGCAACAAGGAGCGTTTTTAGGAACAATTTTAGGTGGGTGAGGGAAATTGGCAAATTAAATTAATTAATTAAATGAATTTCTGGTGCAACTAAGGGATCATGTGACAAGTGTATGAGAGAGAGTATTTCCTAATAGATTTTTAATAAAAATGATTTAATGTACTTTTAGAAATTGTCACTAAGAAGAACTCTATAAAAGTAATGGCAAAGGAGAGGAAGGGATCACGACTGCTATGCGTAAGGTTATGCTGGCATATTTTTCTTGTGGGAGTTGGGATACCCAACTCGAATAGAGAGTGATAGCTCGACCTTGTGAGGCAAGCTGGGAGATATATTTTATCTGGTTGTGCGCCTAGCCCCTTTGTAGTTCGGGGGGCTATGGGGGAAGAATAGTACCCCTAGCGTTGGCTGGGAGGTACCAGTGAAGTCTCGTCGATTAGCGAGCATATCAAGGAAGGAGTGCCAATGGATGAATAAAAATCATAAAGTATTCAGCTTCTAGGTCATGGTAATTTATATTTTCTTCCATTTTTCGTTTATAATACAACTTCGAGGTCATGGTAATTTATATTTGTTTTCTTTTTTTGTTTATAATACAACTTCCAGGTCATCGTAATTTAAATTTGTTTTCTTTGGTTGTTTATAATATAAATATTGGTACTATTGATGGATTTTAAAAATTTGTGAGTTAAATCATCACATAAATTGTATGCAAAATAAGGAACAATCTGATATAATAGATTTGGTTCTTGGTAGACAATTATAGATGTTGTCTTTAACTGTCAACTTGGCAACTTCTTCCTGTTGAATATTGGGTCTCAATTACTATAGTCATGATCTTCTGCACCAACATCTACCATGGGCATGGTATTGAATTTAATTATGGAAATATGTTTATGCCTATTGTGTTAATAAAATCAAAAGTCGAATCACCACATCAAATTTCATGTAAATTCTGGTATTTTGTGTCAAGTTATTAATATTAATAGTGGGAGATTGAAGAAAGTAACTTAGGGATCTAGACTAGCTTCCAGTTTCTTTAATTTTAGTACTAATTTACTCCTTGCTCAGACATGATGAGATTTTCTCTGCGCATTGACTATAGACTCTAGAGGGACACCCTTAAGTGATACCACAACAAGCCTTATCATGGAAGCTTTAACCGTAGTCCCAAGATAACTAGATATTCACCTCAAGGCTCTAGAAGTCTTGCAAGAACCTTCAAATCGGTGTGTAGACAACCACTTGAGATAATAAGGATCTTTGTCCTCTGAGATTGCATGTATTTTTGTACAGATAAGTAAGTGTACTTCTTGAAGGGTTAAAATAAATAAATATTCTTATCCTTCTTATCTTGAATGGATAACCCAAAATAGCTCCTTCCCCTCAGATCTGATTTAATCTGGGACTGTTGTTCCCTCTAGCCTCTTAACCGATCTGTTTAAACCAGCAGATCGCTGCAACAAAAACAAACTGGCCACAGGAACCCGTCCCCTTCTTCCTCTCGGATTTTCTGAAGCTTTGGGGTTCGTGCACAGTTCTTTCACTCTCCATGGGCGAGTTCCTTTTCCTGTAGCTTGCGCTAGTAGCAGGGTTCACGCATAGTGCAAGCACTCTCCGGGGCGAGCTCCCCTTTTACTGTAGCTTGTGTTGGTGGCATGGATCATGCCTGAGTGTCTGCACTCTCCTGTGGGCGAGTTTTCCCGTATCTTGGGTGTTGGCAGAGTGGTTCTCTCAACTTCGTGCACCCTTCCTAAATCGTTTTGGGTAACGATCACCTGAGATGCTTTCTCCTGCGTTGGTAGCAGAGCCCTTCCTACCACGCCTCCTTTTTGCACAATTTGCCGATGAAGGTTCGCAGTCTGTCATCCCTACGATGTAAGACGCAGTAATGGCCTCACAGTGGATGTTGTTTCCTGATTTCTCTCCCCACACCTCTGCGCGCGTGCCAATAACCCAATTTTTATTGCCAAACTTACCCCTGGCATTAAGGCGGAAACCGACCATGATTTTATCCTTGAGGAAACCCTTCAAAGGTTATCTCAGAAAATCGTGGGGTTTCTTTACTAGCTGGATGGTGTGAAGGATGGGGCCTTGATTCATTTTCCATGTTAGAATGCCAACTCTACTTAATGCTAGATAAATGGAAGGAGTTCTTTTCCTTTTAAGCTTGATTAATTTAGCCCTGGATTATCCTTCCCTCTTGCTTAATAAGTTTTAGTACCCGTAAAATATCTCAAAAGAATCCAAGCCCCTTCGTCCACTGGGGAAGGGCAATGACTCGGGATACCGCTGAATTTTTTCATTGGTCCTCTGATCTCCTTGATGATGGTAAGGTGCTTAGCTTCACCCTGGTACTTCTTTTTTGCGTCTTATGGCCTAGTCGAGAATTGGGTTGCCTTACGAAAGTTTATTTTTGTGGTCACCTCCTAACTGTAATCCTTGTCATAATGATAAAAATGATTTTACTAAGGTAACAAATCAAGGGGTGTGGCATAGAACTTGTCTGGGGAACATGGTAAGTATTCTCTCGTGGATAAAATATTATCTAGAGAACCTTCCTTGGTTGTTAACTTCAGATGGCCTTTTTACGTGAGAAAAGGGGTAATTGTAACTGTTGTTGGAATGCTTCTTAGATGGCTTTTTGCGTCAATAATTTATTTTGATCACTATTGCCTTAGTGCATGTTATCAATGTTTTAACGCTCTAAGTAACTGGACTTGATAACTATTGGGCGCCTTGAATCAATGCAAGGTATGGATGGTAATGTAGTTAGTTTACTCATGCATCATAGAAAATGTTGACTTATGATCGAATTGTATTAATTTTTCTCTTGTGCCAATATTTAAGTGATGTGCGTTGTGTTAGAATTTAGATTCTCTGCACGCCATAAATTGTCAAGTTTTATTAAAGAACGTATAATTATTATTTGGTGCCGTAAAAAGTTGAAATTGACAATTATCTATGCCACGAATTCATTGATGTTATTTGCGACATGAATAAATGGGATGATTATAAGATTATGTAATTGTTACCTTTGCGCCAAAAAGGTTAAATGGATAATTACCTTGCGCCAATAAATCTGTTAATGCATGATGGATCTAATAACTATGACCTTGAGCCATTGGATATTGTTTATGCATGATCAAATTAGAATTGGGTTACTTTGCACCTTTAGTTATAATTGAAGTATGGTTGATTTTTAAATTACATTCTCTTGCACCTAGCAAACTAAAGTCGCTATCTCATGCACCTTGGATCGTTGGTGTGTAAATGATGGGAATAATTGAGTAGATTGCTCGCACACATATCTATTAATGTGATGTATGACTAGATGAGTAATTAGACTTCTCGCGCACAACGAATTTATGACGTAATGAATGATTGTTTAAATGTTAGACTTCTTGCGTGAATGAAATTGATGTGACTAATGATTGTGTTTATGTGATTGGAATCTTGCGCTATGAATATATCTAACATTTGCACTTGTGCTTTGGATTTAATGTGATGTACGATGGTTATGTGATTAGTTAGAATACTTGTACTTCATGAATTATATGTGATGTATGATGATAAGTTGACGAGGACCCTTACTTTTGAATACATGATGAATAGGTTGATGGATGGATCTAGTTGATGATTGGACTTGTTGATTAGTGGGATGTATACACCTCCTTGTTCCTCAGAACAGTCGCTAGCCTTGAGACCTTAAATTGTTAAAATCAATTGGAACCTGGGCTTGAGCATTTCTTATGTGTCCTGGAGGTCCTAACCTTGCAGGGTAGGTTGGACATGTAGTCATTTATTTTCCTTATCTGATTGAATGTTAGTAATTTGCTTCATGCTTCATGATTGTGCTAATTTCTAGGTCATATATTTTTATGTGTCACTATCCTCCGTAGACGCATTGATCACTTGTTATTTTTTTCAATGATGAGTAGCGGGCGAGGCTGTTACCTTGTGTCATTATTCATTTATGATGTTGGTTGATTTTTTTCGTTACTAAAGTATGGATATGTCGGTTGCGACGTGATTGTTACAATGACGTGTCTCATATAATTCATTATGTTGTCGAGCTGCGTTGCTATGAAATTTTTGTTGACGTTATTCCTTTTGTTTAAAAAAAAAATCAGTTGTTGTACATCGTTTTTGTGTCGAAACGGTCAGGGTCGTTACAGTTAGGACCTTTTCCATTTTGTCTAGCTACACAAACATTTTCTTTGGATCTCTTACCATCCATAGTTTATTCCACCATTAGGCTCTATTTTTTGCCTCCATTGAAAAATTGGGTTGATATCCTGACCTAGCTAAATAGTTCCCTAAAGTTTGATTCTTTGACCATATTATGAAGTCTTCCACTTCAGTAATCCTTACATGACTTCTTTGCAAAATTTCAATATATGCACTCAATATAACATTTTCCTTTCCTATTAGACCCAATATTTCAACCTTTTATGTTCCATGTTGCCATATACTAGTACTCACTTTCTCTACTCACTGATTAAGAGTGAAAATTCATTTACACGTAATCACTTATATTAGACTTTTATGTTTTGAATTCATTTTTTCACCCAACATATGGGTCCACTTCAACTGTCACCTATCCCCTATATGTTACATTTCATACCAATCATCTACTCAACATATGGATTGATGGAACCAATGCCTTTAAGAGAGTTGAAACATTGCTAATGGGATCCCTATGGTCTCTAATACAATCAATTATTGTCCCTGAGCTAATGTAATTTTGAACTATTATCTCTTTTCATAGGCTCTCTTTAGTCTCCATACTCTTTCCTCTTTAGGATTAATAATTGTCTACTATTTGACCAATGTAATCCCTTCAATTGGATTTTTCCATATACATAGGAATTTGAACACTCATTTTCTAATTTTCTCTAAAATCCCTTTTGGAATATATGCTAAAGTGTGCCAAAATATTGGTATTTCCTCGAGCAATGAATTTTCTAAGTTCAACTTACCCCCACATGATAACCATATGTTGTACCAGTTATTGATTCTTGCCTATATTTTTTAACCAACCATTCCCATTCCTTCCTCCCATAACCATTAGGTTTAAGAGGAGACCCCAAATATTTAAAACCTTTAATGAAATCAATGCATTTAAATGGAAATATCTACTTAAGTTGCCTCTCTAATTCCACATTTGTACCTGTAAAGGACATAAAAAACTTGGTCATGTTAACTTTCATTCCTATGGTTGAGCTGTACAAGTCCAAAATTTATTTTAATTTTCTTTCCTCCCTCATAGACCCTTTTATAAATAATAGGACACTATCCACAAAATAAAATGTGACAAGATTAAATCTCTTCCCATATTTACACTATTGAGTGCGCCTATCCTTTCAACACTATTTTCCACCCACACAACTCAAGTTTTAATGCTCCATTCAACTTCTATTTTATCTATTAGTTTTTGTGTATTGATCTCTAAGACCTTCGCTCTCTCTCTTTCTTCTTATGTAAACACACCCATTGAATTTATTTCATATAGAGAAGAGGTCTAGTTCCACCACCTTTAATTATTTATCAACTTATTTGGATTTTTGTGCTACCCATGCAACTACAATTTTTTTACTTTCTTCAATGCTTCAATAAATTGAAAGCCTGCAATCCCCTAAAGAGGGATTGAAACTCACCCATTCATCCTTTACTATATTAATGCACTCTTCATATTTTACCCATTTAGGATTGCAATTGAAGGGCGTTGCTGGCTTGGGATCCTTTCCATCTATCTGTAGGATAATTGGAAGCCGGTCTCATCCTCCACCTACTTCCACCCAAGTGTGGATTTTCTCAACTTCCATTAAAATATTTTTAGAAATTAGAAATGTATCCAATATTTTGGATACATCATCTTCCCCCAACCTCTTGTTACTCTAGGCAACCATCATTTTAATAGGATCCATGTATCCTCCATCTTAAACTGTAAGTACTCTACAAGTTTGTCATGCTTTGCATTTACCCCCCAAAATTTTAAGTTGCTCAAGGTAAAATTTAAACACCCCCCCACCATGAATTTATTTTGAATTATGAATCCTTGGGTAGAGAAGTCATCCTAGAATTCCTTTTTGTCAACATAGGTTCCATATCAATTGACCACAATGATTTTATGCCCTATTTCCTAAATCTGAAATTCTAAACAAATTCTTGTTGCAAGAAAAGAGTTATTCAATAAATTAGTTTTTCTCTTTTCCAACTAATAGTTAATCCATCTAAAATACGATTTGCATCCAGAGAAAAAAAATACCACCCTTTAAGAAATTTACCTAAATGCTCCATTATTTTCTTCCCATCCCACATAGTTTACTTTAACAATATACTATTAGGTTTGTTGAATTTCACCAATCTAGTTAGGGATAATGTTTCTCAGGAGCTACCCAAACCCCTTACATTTAAAGACAAAATGACCATGAGGAAAACCTGTAGGGGTTATATCCTATTATAAGGACCCCTTCCAAGGAATTTTTTTCTTCCACTGCTTAATATTTTTAACTGATTTTTCTTGTGCATGTTGAAGATGTGCATTTATACATGGGTTACTCTTACGGGGTTCTCTAATAGTATATAAATCTAACCCAAGTTCTTACTATCATATAGATTATCACTATAAACCTTTCTATTCCTGAGATGATATCTAGTGGATGACTAGACTCTAATGATTTCCTCTTGTCCATGATTTTGACTTACTATCTCACTACTAAAACTATCCCTACCCCTTATATTTTCGTCCTTATCTAAGGACCTAATAAATTTTTCTATTCCTGTAAGAATGTTCTTCTTTCCTTTTATCTAAGCTCCCTTAAAACCATTACTAGATTCTCCCCAAGCTAAGATCCTACTCACTTTAGAGGGAGATACCTAGTTATCATTAATATCCCTTAAATCAAACTTGCTTCTTTGGAATAGAAAGAAGTGTTTGATTGAAAAATAATTTGACTACCCATTATTTCATTAGGTTGTTCCTCATTCTTTATATATTCTGACCCCTTCGACTGCCTCTCCTTTGAAAACATTTGATGTTATTTTACTTTTGAACCTAGGGTTTTTTTATGGATTCATCGCTTGAACTTGTTCTAAACATTTTGCTAGACACTCCTTCAGATCGTCACTTATGAAAGATGGATTTTCTTTTCCATTTCCTTCGGAGCGCTCCACCTCTCCATCCTTAGGGCTTGTGCCTTTTGTCATATCTTCATTCAAGTAAACCTCTTTCTTCCTCCAAAAATGCCTTACAAAGGTAAAACTACGATCTTTTTCTATATGTCTAACGAAAGGGAACACTAATACAATTTGAAATTTGTCTAAGCATTTGTGAACCCACCTTTATTTCTAGACTTTATGGAAGCCCTTCTCTAATATATACCTCCACTAAAATTTTAGCCACATTCCTTTGTGCACTTGACTTATATGGAGAGTCAATATCCAACATTCTTCTAAAGTTATCCCCTATCATCCTTAAAAATTTATATGTTCAAAATTCTAAGGGAAACCCTAAAATATTGACCCATACAGGCATTTTGGATATGGTTTCATCTCAAGTATCAAAATAAGTATGTCGCCTATTTAAAGATAGTATTGAAGAGCCCGAATGCCATTGTTTTCCTAGTACATTTTCCATGTCCTCATTGGCCTTCATGGTGAACCCTATCCAACTTCGTGGCATCAAATGGTACTTAGGTAGATAACCCAACAAGGGCACCCATTGCACCTTCAACCAAAAAACTAGGGTTTCCTCTGCCATTTGTCTACCATGAACGCACATTATCACAACTAGACCTTGATACTACATTATTTTCTCTAGGTATATATCCTTTCCAACTAATATCTTCATTGCCTCCTTCCATTTATTCACATTATCATATAGATTTGTTATAACATCATTTTCCACCTCATATGCATTGATGCCATATTGGCCTGATTTAAATACCCTTTCCCTACTTGTAGACCAAAATCCCTTCAATTTTCTCCTCAAATTTCTTTTAAAACCCCAATTTTCAAGATATATGCGACCTAACAGTTATGAAGAACTTGTATGTATGCTATTTTCTCTTTATCAGCATTCATATGCATTTATTTGGCTCAAACAAAATATAAGTTTGCTAAATTTGGGTGGGGTTTACAGGTTTCTTCAGTTCTTGACATGCTATTTCCTCTAGATAACTACTCTAACCACTTATTTGGAGTATTAAAAGAAGCTAAGGGGTAGAGGAGGGATGCATTCTCATGTAGCACCATTATGTTGGAAAATTTCCAGGTCTGCAAGCCCATGTTCCTAAGTCTTTGAGATTCCCTCTTTAGATCTAGAAACCCCTATTTCCAACCATCCTTGCCATTATATCTTGTCAGTGAGAGACTCCTTCTCTCTTTTGGACTTGTTTTGAGCAAGGAAAGTTAGGAGGATTGAGTTAGTCTTCGAGAGGCTTGGGTGGATGAATCCATAAGTCAGTTCCAGAGCAGTGTTGACAACAACTTCAGGTGAATTCTAAACATATAACTTAGTGTTCATATCTATAATAGAACTCTCTTTCATTTCTCTACCGTTTGTTAATGGTTTATTTTTTCAAACTTAATATGCATTCGATGATGTGGAAACTAACATACTAACCATGCTTGATGTTTAAATTTATTAGTTAGTTATGATAATTACCTTCTGTGCAACCTGGTTCTTTTATGAGTGCAGTTTGATATAGAAAGTCCTAGAGAGAGAGCTTTAGAGTGTGGACTTGTGAAATGGATCTGCATAAAACTACATAAATCTGGTAGGTGATGCTTCCTCTCATAGGTAGTTAGTTAGTTCCTTCTACTTAACTTATATTGTTAGTTAAATATTGTTCTATTTAGGTCAATCACTCTATTGTGGTTTCTAGCCTAGCCATAGGATTACATTCTCTGCAAACAACAATGTATCTATTCTCCATTCATTTATCATTTCATCCTTATCATTTCTTTCTAAAATTTCCTCACAATTCTATTGAGTTGGGGGATATCAAATTCCTAGGGGCGAGATGTAGGAGCTTTAAGAGTTGGAACATTTTAGACATCAATTGGATACATATGATAAATACCCCTTTGCACACCCCTATTTTCAGCTAGCTTGAAAGATAAATAAGTGCGTTAGTACCTAAGTGAGAGGCTTTCCATATGTATTTTTAATGTACCCAATATCATTTATAGTTTTTTATTGCTCTTAAGGATATCTTATTCTATTGTCTTGGATTTCATCATTGTATCTTTCCGTTTATCAATATTTCCAATAGTTATAATGTACTTTACAATAGTTGTCATTGCATTCTTATAATATCTGAATATGACTAGTTATATATGATGCTCTTGATTATGGATATTTTGTAAAATATTGGATAATTGGATGTAAAAATCCCTTATGCACTCATTCATTTCCATAAGAATTTAAGTAAAATTTATGAGAAAAACATGGTAAGACACAAGCCTAGCCTATTTTCCCATAAAGGCATCTTCCAATTCATTGAAAATTGTTATTGATTTTCCTGTAAAGGAGAAAAACACTCATTTGTTGGTCCCATTAAGGTTTGAAGGAACACCTTCATCAATGCATCTTCTTTGGAAATAATGTTGGTATTTCACCACCCATGAATCTATCAACATGCATGTATCGATCTTTCATCTTATCCCCATTGAAGATAAACAATATTCATGTCAACAAATTTGTGATCGGATATTACTGACCTTGCAATCCCAAAGAGATTATTATTTGTCTCCTTATACTCCATGGTCCCTATACATTCTCTTCCTCTCTCATATTTTGGTATATGGATTGTTGGTGGGATCTTAGGTGACATGGGTGCAGGTCATAGAAAAGGAGCATACTTGAGAGGGTTTTTGATTCGAATGGATCATTCATATAAATCAAAAGGGCCAAATGCTTAGCTCATGATATCTTAAAAAAATGTATTAGGCCTCAAGCCTATTTTCATATCATAGACTTAGATAAAGCCTATTATCCAAATCCTTTGAAAATTTTGGGACAAACTTTGAAGGAAGGATTTTTTTTCTTACAACATGGTGATATAAGTGAGTTAAGGGAGGTGTTACCTCTATGATTTGCACTTCACAATAAGGAGAGGGAAAAGACTTAAAATAGGCTAAGGAAAAAATGAATGAAAATATTTAGTCAATGTGGATATTTTGATGAGTTAGAGGGGAATCTAAATACACATTTTGCACTCCATACTATGCACTTTTCACTCTCCAAGAAGACTAAGTTGTATGGTATGATGCAAATGTTGGTGTAATGCAGAGGTCTTCACGAGTTTGAGGAGAGTATAACTCTTCACTTCTCACTTTGCATCAATATTATAGTATGCCACAATGCATAACTTTGTGCAATGCAGAGGTCTTGAAAAGTCATCTAGGAGTCTAACTCCACACTCTATACTTTACAACAAGACATGGGCAAAGGGACATGCAAGGGGTGTTGTAGCAAGGAGGTGGATTTTACCTCCACATTGCAATAAAGAGAAATATTACACATGGAACCCTAAGAAGGAAGGTGAGGGCCACCTAGGCTTGATTCTAGAGAGAAGCAAATTAAAGGAATACATGTGGGCATCTCATCATATCATATAATGCCATGTTTTATCCATGAAGATATTGTCCTGTTCAACCACAATGAAAAAGAGTGATTGCAGTATGAGTTTTCCAATAATTGTTTCCTGGAGGCATTGAGCATTGGGAGAATAATCCAAAGGGACATTGAATAAGGTTATACATAGGAGGTTGGCATGGAGATCGATACTTTTGGTTTATTTCTAAGAAAGGAGAGAAGAATAAGGRAAAATAAAAACACTGTGAGGAGGAATGGACATGCTASAAAGGTGGAAGAGAAATCAAAATTGAAGATGATAGGAAAACATTTTKTCCATGACYAGGAAAAAACCTTTACCATGGCTTMATGAACTGATTTTYCTTATTAGATTCAATAAGGRCCCTTCATAGAAACATTTCCTACTAAGGTGGTTTCTTCAATTCTTCATTCAGTTCTTCATTGATTCTACAATATCCAATTAGCTACTTTAAATAGGGAAGAAGAATGAGAGGGGTGCCATGCTATGAGAGGAAGAGTAGAAAAGTAGACATTTTCTTTGTGCACTCTTTGTTGGTTCCATATATCTCAAAGAAAGGTTGGGAATTGTAGTCTAGGAGATCTTGATAACTCATGAAACAAAAAGACAAAAATCAATTTGAATTAATAGAAAGTTTGATTGATTGTGGTTGGCAGAGTAGAAAATCTAATCTGAGAAGCATTATGTCATTTCATTTTGGAAATGAGAATACAAACATACTTGGAGAGAAGGAAATCTAGTTTATAGGAACCGTGTGAGAAAATATTTACCACATTTGAAGCTATTGTCAGAGCCTGGGTTCTGGGGTAAAGGAGAAGAGAGAATTCCTGTCACAAAGGTTAAACAACCAAATAATTGAAGTGGTGAGTCCTCTCTGAAAAGAAGAAAGAAAAGGTATTTTCTATGATTTTTATCCCTAAAAGAAGAAGGAAAAGGTGTTTGATGATTGCTTGGTCATAATCCAAAGAGAGTAAGTATATGAGTTGTACATCAATGTTTCCCTCACTATGTGTGTCAATAATAGATTAGATTTGGTATAAGAATAGATTAGACCCGATATGTTTTCATTTAGCCTCGAGTCATTGGAACCGGAATAACAAAGTTGTAGTTGATCCTTCTTTATAATTTACTACTTTTTGAATTGTTTGGAGTTGACCAAGCCTCCCCCTTGATTATTTTTTTCTTGTATGGGTTTCTAGGGTAAATCCTTTGTGTTGTATGGTATTTGATTGTCTAAGTTTTCTACTTTATATTCATTGTTTAAATACACAGTAAAATATGAAGATAATAGTAGTACAATCATAATAAAATTACATGGGAATGTTGGTTGATATTACATAGCAATAATTGATCGGAAATAGGATACACCAAGCTTAAGTAAACCATCACCATAAATAACATTCAATTTCCACACTTAAAAAATATATTAATGAGTTTTGATCTTCCACAAGTTAATGGATTAGGGATCACACTTGAATTTTTTATCCTTCACCTTCAATAACTGTCTCTTTGTATGAATTGAGTAACCTTCTTTGGTGACATGTTGGAAATCCTTGGTGGTGTTCTAGGTTTGTGGAACATATGCCTTTTGGAATGGTTTTATATATGAGACATCATGAAGATCTCAAAATACCTAATGTCTACCCTGGCCTCTTTGTTGCATTATTATATCAAAAAAGTTTTTTCACCTAGGTAAGGGTCTTCGAGGTCTACTCCAATTGTCTCCTTGTTCTTGTTGTGGCAATATAAAAATTGATAAACCAACTTATAACATTAGATTAGTTCTATAAATTTCTTGGTGCCTCTAGTTGGGTATGTTTTGTAAGCATCACTAAACCAAGGAAATCACAAATTCAAGTGGGTTGTCCCCAATATGTTCTCCAAATGTTAATGAGGTTTTGGTGCTAAAACAAATAAATCTGGTTAATCCTTGAGAGTCCTTTCTAATAGAAGAAAAACTCTTGAAAAATAAAATTTACATGACAATTTTCAAATAATGTAAATATACACCCTTATAAATCTAGATATGTAATTATGTCATTCAAACTTTATGAGAAGCAGACCAAACAACACTCTCAAATTATTTTATGATGATATATTTAAGATAACTTTTCCAATTCACAGAGAAAATCCTTTTGTGAATAGAAACAACATTTACCGGGAAAAAAAAATGGATACAAAGTAAATATGTCCATACTAGAGATATATAAAAAAACATACCTCATCATTAATTTCGTAAAAAGGCATAGAGAAAACATGCTATGAACGAATCATAAAAATAATAGTGTTCTCAAGGTATCTCTTGAGAAAAAAAAATACAACATTTAAAAGACCCACTATACATAATTTTTAAAGTGTATAAACAAACAGTTACACAATCCTATTCTAAACCAGCTAAATAGTAGCTTCGCCATAAGTACCTGTCGAAAGTTAATTGGATAAGGTTGTTGGTTACATATTTGACATCAAACTTAATTGGATAGGGTTGTTGGTTAGATAGTTGAACATTGCACTAGTGTATTTAAGTTAATTGGTTAAGGTTATTTTGGTTTAAGTCAATTGGTTAAGGTTATTTTATTGTTTGCTAGATAGGTTATTTTGTGTATTCAGGTACTTATTTATAAGTTATTTACAACATTGTTGCTATTTACTTGGTTTATTTCAACAAACATAAGGAGCATATAAGACGATGATATAGGAATTTTTTCATAGTTTGTTAACAGATTCTTTTTGTTTTTATGGAAAATTTCTATAGTTTTTTTACTCATTCTTTTTGTTTCTCTAAACATAGAGCAAATATTCTTTTTGTTTCTCTAAACAAGCAAATAAAATGATGATATATGGAAAATTTTCATAATTTTTTCCTCATTCTTTTTTTCTTTGTAAACATAGTATTTAAGATAATGATATATGGAAACATAGTATTTAAGAAAATGATATATGGAAAATTTTCATAATTTTTTACTCATTCCATTTTTTCGTCTTTGTAATTTAGAGTGTAAAGCCATCTTACATCCCAAAAAGAAGGTAATATGGCTCACGCGAACCCATCTTATTCTTGCCAGAATCAAACTCACTCCAGCTACCACATTCATCCAAATCGAAGTCATATTTATTGAAGTAATAGTTGAACATGAAGAAGCATCACAAATAGACATCTTGTTTGTGAGGCCACTTGCGTGAATTTTCTTTCACTTTTTTTTTCCCACTGAAAATGTCACTTTATATTATATTGAAAAATAAACAACTCAATTACAAATGATACCATCAAGCCCATATGCCACTATACTTCCCATAGCATTACCCAAAAAGAAACAAAAAGAGGATACTGACCATCCCTTATACATATACCGTCTAATCCCAGCCCCATTGTAAATTCCAAAACACAAAAAAAAGAAAACTTCCATCAATAAATGAGACCCCTATCAAGCAGTCCCATAGCAAAGATACAACAATAGCATCTCCTACTGTTCACCAAACAACAGTGAAAGCTAATATAAATCTAAGAACATGTGTGGCCCTTCATGGCCACCTTCAACCTAGAAATATTCAATGGATCATGGAGCTTTTAACATAGCCAATTTTGATAGCCTGTCCACCTCTATGTTATCTTCCCGATAGATGTGCTCGAAAGATATATTTTGAAAAAAATTTAAAAGTTCTGATAGTCTTTCCTTCTAGCATTCCAGTGCTAGCACTTGAAGGCAACCCTTTCCACGCAACTAGTCTATGACTATATTTGAGTCCCCCATAACCGAGAGTTTCGATATGGAAAAGTGGGATGCCAAAGTTAATAGAGCCCAGGCTCCCATCAACTCAACTTTGTTATTAGTCCCAGGCCCAAAATTGATTAACCAATGGATAATTCTGTGTTCACTAATCTTTAGTATCCCTCCCGCTCCACTACTATACCCTGTAGTTGTTGCTGCTCCATCGAACCATCCGATCGATCCTTCCTTCATCATACACAACACTCTTTTTATGGTTTTCTTTAGTTTAATAGGTGTCCTATAATAAGCCAATTGAAGTGTAGACATGATCACAACTTTCTGAATAGTTGGAACCCCATTTTTGAAAATGGCAAGGTTATGTTCTTTCCATAAATTCTAGCAAATATGAAGAGGGAGGGTGAGATAGTCTGTAAACATTAGTCTCCAGTTTTCAAATCATACTCCTGTAATTCTTTCATTCAGTAGCTAGAGAATCCTCAATACCCAGCTCCGAGCTTGTAATCCAATTTTGACCCGTCGCGCCCTGCCTGGGATCTTTGCTTGCTTGATATAATAAATAAATACCTTTCACTTACTAGGGATGTGTCCATGACCAATGCTACTTAGACCTCTTGTCGAGGCAAGGTGGGTAAAGTTGAATTCTACCCAAGTCGACACATCATCCTATCAGTCAGGGTGGGCTCGCACAACCAAAAATAAACATAGGAGTTGAAGCTGGTATTGTTCGTATATTCGTTGACCCCTTCTATGAAATAAGTGAAAATGTAGGGTGGGTGGTCAAGTAACTGGAATTCAACCAATAATTCAAATTGCAGCATTTGAGAGGTCTTGGAGTAAGGACGACAGATACACAATCTTGACGGTGAAACGACTTCAGGAACTTAGAAAATCCCAAGAAAGATCGAAAAAATTGGAAGGCAATAAATGAGAAAGAAAAGTGGTGGACCATAACTTAGAGGTCGAAACATATTTTTTTGTAACCCATAACAATTTCTCAAGATTGGTACTTGCAAGTAAGGGCTCCCAACTTCTTAAGGACATAATTATAGATATCCAATATGAAAGTTAAACAAAACATTAATCTATTTTGTTCCTTACACATCCAGACCAAGTAGGGGTTTAACATATAATTAATATCTCTAAACATATATATCAGAACCTAATTGGGTACTATGGATAGGGTAACTTGTTTGTAGAAGGGCCAAAATTTGTTAGTGAAGATGGATGAAAGTAGCTAGTATCATTACTTTCTACTTGTGCAATTCTTATATAAGCCATGTTGATCCAGGTGGATATTGGTGGCCACCCACCTATTCCAAATTCCAACTAGCTCATCTTGACAATTTTCAGTTTAGCACGTTTCTCTGTAATGGGGAAATTTCTTTGTAATTGTGGGTTATGCACTTACAGGGCTTCCTTGAAGCCCTACATAGCATCTAGGTGGATATTGGTGGCCGCCCACCTATTCCAACTAACTTGTTTTGGAAGTTTTCATGTCAATACATTTTTCTGTACTTTTAGGGCCATTTTGGGGCTCTAAACAATGTTTTCTTGGCTTCCCACGGTAAAATTATAGACAAAGTCAGATTTTGATGGCATAATGCATAGTTCTCAAAAAGACCTTTCCAACGAGCTATCACGTGCCTAAAACAAAGATCGTATGTAAAAGTTACGACCCTGAGAAGTTAATGTACTAACTTACCCCAACGGGGCCCACATGACTTTTGATGCTTCATATCCTAGGGTTAGGTTTTTGGATGTCTAGGGTTTTGGAATTCATGTTTATCATAAAAATTCCTTCATAGCCTCATTGTAATGACCTTCTTGCGAATGAGCGTAGCCGTCTCATCTCTTCTCAGATATAAAGTTTCCACCATTCTAGTGAGGCTTGCATTCTGTATTTTTACAGTCTTTGTACATTTATTTCATTAATAGAAATCATGTATTGTTGTATTTCTCTGTTCCTGACAATTTTTATGTGTATTTCGTTGTAATATCTCTTCTTTCATTTCGTTCCGAAAATAATCTAGATCACATGTTTTGGTAGAAGAAAGAGATCCATAACCCATCAGAAGACGTGGGGGCTGAAGCAAGAGATCCAACTTAACTTCAAAGTCCATCAGGAGATGTGGGATATGAATAAAGAGAGCCAACTTAACTTCGAATCCTGGAGGTTGCATAGAAACAAACACTCTACGCTCTTGGATAGTGGTGCCTCTAGAATGTGTGGAATACATGAAAAAGTGCGTGGTTGGAAGTGGAAGTCAATATTTGAAGGACCCCCACATGGTATCCAATGAATCCATAGCTTATGTTAACTCTCTCCAACTCTCAAACAATGGTAATGACATATGCGTGAATCTCTACACATCCCACCAGTTCAGGTAAGACGAATTAATAGTTGTTCTTGCAATCCCCTTTGTTTTTTTTTCATGTCATCAAATGTACGAGTGGATGATTCTTCTATGTCCTCTGTTTTGCAATGGAGAGGTGATTGATGATGATTATTTTAATATGATATGGACAGATCTGACAGAGGCCTCAACTTTTCTTGCAAGTCACAGATTATATGCCCATCTTCTTGAGGTGGGCTTCAAGATCTTATTAATGGGCATGTACCACTGCCAAATGAATGAAACTGATGCAACATACATAGTGGCTTCATTCCACGCTGCTTAGGGAGAAAAATATGATGGGAGAATGCATATACAACCCCCACAAAGAGTGGTCTCGCATCACCAAAATCTCAACAACAATGGCTTAGGGGAATTTGGGCTCAAAGGTGTCTGGAAGCTTCAAGATTTGTTGGAAAATGCACTTTTCTTAGATGCATGCAGGTAGCCACGAGAAAATTATCAATTACAACTACCATATACCATAAACTCCCTTGATCATAGTGTCCCAATGTTAGGGAACATGCATCATCACTAAAAGACTCTATCAAGGTTAGAGGCATCGACTATAGCGTCTCTAGAATGCAGTGTCATAGAGCAGAGTAGCCTGCAAATTACACACACCACGGAATTAATGTCATATCAAAATGATTTTACCCAATGGAAAATTCAATCTACCAAATTAGAAAAATAGAGAAATGTATTGTTTTTTTGAGAAAATTGAAATAATAAAACTAATGGAAAAAACTTAGGTATAATTTACAATTTTAATATGTTTATAACCTTATTGATTACTATAGTACCTGGTTTGGAAGGTACTAATAAATGGATGCTTTCATCTTTGAGAGGATGAGTTGAGGCAATTGTGGACCAGAGGATGAAAATCAACAACATGGGGAAGGGGTGGGATCAAATTAGCGCACTAGTGGTAATATTGAAAACAAAGTCAAAAAAGGCAAGGAAGCTATAAATATAATATATAATATTTAAGAGTGGGGAAAGAAAGATTAATTCACTCACAAAATTTTCTAAAATTTGAGGAAGGATCCCCTTTTTTTTAAACCATAACTAAATTTAAATTGTATTAAAAGGGGTTGTTCCAAAGCAACAATAGTAAAATCTTACAAACGAAGGCTTCCAACCTGTCAAAATTTCGATATCTATAGTAAAGGGAAAAATGTGTCTCATAAGACTATTTTTGAGCTCATCTGAGTTGATTACATCCTTATAATAACTGCCTAAACAACAAATAACTTAAAAAAAAATACATTAGTTAGAAGAGAAAGAGTCTGGAATTTCAGGAGCTTCAGGAGCTCTAGGAGGAACTCCTTCTTCAGTCTCCATGGGGATAATGCCTCCATCATTGGTACCTGCACCACTATTAGCTCCTTCTTCTCTGGAGTGCTCGTCCCCATGAATGTAGGATGTTGTTTCCATAGGTTGGGTGTTGACATGGGCCTTGATCCATCCACCTGTTTAGAGTTTGCAAGGCCACCTCTGTTTCTTGATTTCTAGATATAGTGAGGTTGGCTAGAGTCTACTCAAAATCTGTGAATATGCTCGATAGGTGATGGAGGGATGAGCTATTTGAATGTGAAATATCCTCACTCCTCTTGAGAATTTTCTTGAGATCATTACAGGAGGGATCCATGGGAGGAGGCTGCAAAATCCCTCTATGAAGAGAACCATATCCACAAAAACCTAGGTCCCATCCCCAAACAAAAGTTAACAATAAATGATAACAATGAAAGAACACATTTAAAAAATCACAACACTTACCCACGCCATAGCTGGTTAACATGATGAAAATATAAACCTCTCTGATAACATCAGTGATTGAGATAAAACACAGAGGACACTTGGTTACCAACTACTTAGAACAAGCAATGAAGGACTCAATCTGCAATAAACCTTTCCTACGTATAGCGTATCCAGGTACCAATTTATTAAGGTAGATAGAAAAGGACCCATCAAGCAAGAAACAATTGCAGTGCACAAGCACATCCTTAGAAGGAAAATTTGTAACACCCTGAACACAAGAAATACAAGACTACACAAAGGAAAACTCCAGGGATGAATCCATTGAACCCTCCTAAAAAAAGGTACACCACACAAACAAAAAATACCAACACACATGGGAATTTAATCCTTGTAGGTGAAAAGAGAGGTGCCCAACACCCAAGAGCTGCCACCTGCCAACTCAGGGGCACAAAAAATGAAATGGGAGGGGGCATTAGGGCAAGGCTTGAGCCCCCCCCCATTAATCAATAATTCACCCTTTCTTAGTCTAGTGCCCACTTTGGCTTGATGATCAACAATGGAGTTTAAGTTTCATTTTACATAATAAATATGAAATTCCTCAAATTTTTTACTGAGCGCAATAACCCAACTTATTATCCCATTGAATAAGTTGGTTCCAGATTGAGATCGATCAATGACTTCTTTTATTATGATCATTGAGTCTTCGAAAGATGACAACTTGCTAATATTCCTTTCTCTAGCAAGACTTAGCCCCTAAAATCGAGCGCAAGATTCAAATATGTTGTTTGAAGTGGCTCCCAATCCCCATGAGTAAAGGGTATCAATGTTACCTCCAGGATAAAAAAGACTCCTTCCCATGCTTGCCACCCCAGGATTGTTTCTTGAGGTTTCATCAAAGAATAGAGAATGAGTGCCCAATTGCTTCAACCACTCATAAAATTCTTCTTTCATTTTCCTTATAGCCCACTTAGGAATATAAGATTTATTCCAAAGTTGCGGAAAAGGGGCATCAACATGAATAAACTAATTTATCCATTGTATTTCAAAAAGCTCCAAAGTTTGATCTTTCCCGAGAAAGCGAAGATGGAGAGATTCATAACACAAATAAATTGCTTTCACTATTGTTTGCTTGAGAGCAGTTGTTTCGTCTCAAAATATTCTCTTATTCTGTGCTAGCCATATAGTCCAACATAAGTATTTTGGAATGACCTACTATAGGTGCTTGAATTTAGGATTTTTATAGAAGATTCGTCTATATTTTTTGTTCTGATTGGTGAAGAAATTAGTAACTTTATTGGGCCAATTCATATGATGGAAGAGAGCCCACAGAAAAAATTCCCACACTTCTTTAGAGTAATTACAATGGACAAATAAATGTTGAAGATATTCCTCAAGTTGTCAACACAAGATGCACCTAGAAGGTCCAAGGATGCCTCTTTTGATTATATTTTCAGTTGTGGGGATTTTACTATGGGCTACAAGCCAAATGAAGGAATTTATCCTGGGCATACCATCTAGGTGCCAAACCGATTTCCATATTTTTGAACGAGGAAAGGTTGATCATTCATCCTATAGGAGCTTGAAACATTTTTTAATGGAGTACTGAGCATCTCCCCAACCCCAAACATATTTTACCGATATACTGCACGAAGCTCGACCTTGAAGAGAAGTTAGGAGAAAAGGGGGGACATATGAGGAGAAAGGAGGTCCAAATTATAGCCAATCCAAATACCTAAATCTTTGTCCCATTTTGGAATATTGTTTAGCCTAATGATCCTATTATCCTGCATCCAATCACAAAGAGGAAAACGATCTGCTTGGAAAGAGAGGCAGGCATGATTCATGATAACATCCTCCCAAATTTTGATACGCGTTCCATTCCCAAGGACCTAATTAAGTTCTAGTGATGATGGGCATAGATGAAAGCATAAGATTGGCAATAAGGGAGCCTTTATTCACTTTGGGGGGCATTCTACACAGTGAATACGAGGTCCTCGGAAATATTTTTTTGCATATGGCCTGCTTCCACCAAAGAATATTACTTGTAATGAGGCTCCATTCCAGCTTTTCCCCCATGATTGAATTCATAAGTTCTGGTTCTTGAATGCCCAAACCACCTTTTGTTACTGGATTTATCACTTGTTGCCAATTAGACCAAATTAATTTTTTTCTCATTTTATTTTTCCCCATGCCATAGAAACAGAAAAATTTTAATGGAAATTTGTTTTGTGATGCCTTTAGGAGCGGAAAATTGATATAGGGGGAGGGCTGAGAGAACGAATTTAATGAGGACAATCTGACCTACAAGATTGAGCCATTGAGATCCCCAATGAGCGAATTTAGCATTGATTTTTCCCAATATGTGCATCCAATCCAAATATTTGGAGAATTTTAGGGAAATTGGAATGCCCAAATATTTGAAAGATGTCTAATTGAAAACAATTGGGAAGTCAAAAGTATAAGAAATGGATTGTAAAACCGATGCTTGAGTGTGCGACCCAAAATTTTGATATTTCTTGTGATTCACATCTCCCCTTGAGGCATCCAAAACGTTATCTAAGACATGTTTGAAGCATAGTTCTATGATCCAAGAGGCTTCCCCCAACATTAAGAATCATCAACAAATTGATAGTGATTTATGATTTTGACACCACAAGCAATTTGGATGCCAGGAAGATTCCCTGATATCCTCTTTGCTTCTAATTTTCAACTAAGAGTGTTTTCCATGATGATGTAGAGTAGAGGAGAAAGAGGGTAACCATGTCTCAATCCTCTATTACTTTGAAAGAAACCTGTTGGTTTACCATTTACTAGAGGTGCTATCTAAGGACCTCCGATACAAGATTCCACCCACTTGACAAAATCCATGTCGAAACCAAATATTTTGAGCACCTGGAAAAGAAAAGAGTGATGGACATGATCATAAGCATTAGCCATATCAAGTTTAATTACCACACCTTTTCCTTTGGATGCAAAATTGGAATGGATTTCCTCTTGAAAAAAAACTATGTTATCAATTATTTGTCTATCCCTCATGAAACCTCCTTGGTTGGGGGAAATGATTTTGGGAAGAAGGATTTTGAGATGATAGATCAACCATATTTGAATAAATATGTTGAGTAAGTATGAGATGCTTCCTCATAATATTTGTTCTTGGGGAAATGACGCAGCTAGTGAGGAAGGATCCCCTACTTACTAAAACATATTTCTTCAAATATAGTTGATTTGTGATCACTGAGGAAGTTGGCTTGATTGTGGAAACCAACCCTAAACACTAACATTATGAAATAATTCTTGTCACTACCGAGGTGGTAGTTAGATTGGCATAAGAGCTCAATCAAAAAGTTTAGGTCATCCTTACGAGTGTTACTAGTCAATCACCTAGTGGGATTCAAAAAATTATTGAAAAGTATTGTTGAAGCTACCCCAAAGTTTTGAACTATACAAAATGTTTCCACATGTTGTTATTTAGGTGGAAACTTAGTTGGCATGAATACTTAATCAACCAAGTTCTTGAATATTTATCGTTGTGGGTCCATGTCATGTGTCACCACATGATTATCCATCGTTCTTTTGTCCCCAGGTTTTCTCTATGATAGATATGATAGATAGGTCATTGGTGAGACCACTGTCTTCTTTCATGCTCAAAAGGGAGTAGGGCAAGATGCAGGGTCATGAAGCAAGGATGGGAGTGGACTCTTTCTTTACACCTCACCTCCCACACCATCTTGTTGGTGTTAAGCAGGGATGAAGGGCATGCAATGTGTGGGGTATAAGGTAGGGAAGAATGTGGAGTGAGGGAAGGAAAAGGGGGAGTGTTGGGTGAGGAAAATTATGGCATATGGGGGGAAGGATCAAAGTTGGGTGTGGGGGTGAGGTAATGGGAAAAGGAGGAGGGAAGAAAAAATGACCCCGCTCCACACCACATACAAATATATTTAAGTCTCATGTGGTTTGTGTGGCATGGGGTAAGGGAGGAGAAAAGGAGAAAGAATTGGGAGGTGACCCCACCCTACACAACCAAAATTTTGTAAATGTTAATATAGTGTGTGGGGTACAAGGTGTCGTATCTTTTTGAAACAAGAATGTGGGGGTGACCTTACCCCACATTACCTAGATTTTTTCCAAGTCTTTATCAAAACTAGGAAAAACAACTAAGGAATGA
>JZKD02S2050052.1:1207696-1218077 GCA_000966675.3 Picea glauca | reverse complement strand
AACCCAAATGTATTTATGAAAATGGTATGATGAAGGTTTAATGGGGCGATGAAATGTAAGGAATAGTGAAGGGAAAGGTGGATGAAAATACGACATTTCTGAGTCCCAACAGTTACTGGGTCAAATTCCCAGTTGATATTCTTGGACAAAGACAGTTCTAGAAACTGACAGCAATGTGCTATCGCAAAAACTAAGTAGGATGACATATAAGATTTCTTTTCCCTTTTGAATCTTGATAATTGGGAACAAATTTCATGGGAAATTAACTTGGCCCAATAAAAAATGGCTTGTTCCTTGACTGTGAAATACAAAATATAAAGAGCCATCCAGGAAATAGTTGTTGTGGACTCCTGTCCCGTTATTTTTGTAAACAACCAGGAAATTTCGCGGAATGGATTTCTAAATGAACTAACCTGCAAGCTTGTGATATATTTAGGAACTACCATCGAGTCTTCCAAGAAATCAGGCAAGAGGTCCAACCCGTTGTTATCCTTTGCTAGGAATTGTTTGGAATCTTCTCCTTTGAATGTCAATGTTGCCTCCAACAATCTTAGCATTTGGCGGAAGACCTGAGGTGAAAAAGAAACATAAGAGAAGTCCCGTAGTGGAATAATTCTTTTGTCTAAAATAAATTTATCGACGCACCAAGAGACCATCTCCTTACAGTCAAAAACTTCAGGGACACAACCTACACGAGAAATCCCAGAGGCCCAAATTACTTCGTTCTGGGCGGTAGTGCTTGAGTAATAAGAATATGACCTGGACCACTAGAAGTTCTAGCCCTCACGCCCGAATATGTTCACTGTATCTCCACAAAATTGTTGTCGAGTTGATTCCATAGGTTTATGGGAACGTTGGCTTGCTCCAAATGATGGTTGAAATGAACAGTTGGAGCCGATAATATAAATCTTCGCAAAATCTTGGTTAAATGCTTATGAATGGGAAAGCTCCTCGAGCCTTTTGTTGATTAATGACAATCTGTATGGGTGTTGCATGATGAAATATTAGCAGTAAAGCTTACTTATTGCATATTTATAATTGTGAAGGTGGCGGGTACGACGAAGAGCAATTAAGGATTGGAGGTTTTGTGAACGTGCCAAGCCGACGACGTGCAAACGACATTTCATGATTTTGAAATCAACACTCGAAAGGGATAATATAACCCTTCACAAATATTGGTTTAATGCATATTAATAGGAGATCTCCTCAAGCCTTTCGCCCATCAATGACAATCTATACGGTTCCTGCATGATGAGTTGTTAGAATTAAATGTCACTAATTGCATATTTACAAACAAGATATATATATAAACATTTTTTTATTATAGAGAAGTGAGAAGGTCACAGAGACGGGGGAGCAAGGAACGAATGGCAAGGTCTGAAAAGCGGTCGGACGAGATTCAAAATAGGGTTACGGGGGATACTCAGGAGAGGCGAGTGTCCCATCATCAAATTTTAAGTATCAAAATTTTTGACTTCAAAACATGTAAAATAGAAGAGAGCATGATGGGGCAGTTCAGCAGTCGGTTTGTATATTTGCGGAATTCCAGGAAAGTGGCTAAGTATGGAAATAGGGAAATGGTCGGTCGGACTTGTTTTCGGAATCGAGGATTGAATATTTCATGAACAGACCAACCCGACAACGCGCAACTGACATTCCATGATGTTTGAAATTAACAATCGGAAGGGATAATATAACCTTCCGTAAATTTTGGTTTTATGCGTATTAATGGGAGATTTTCTCAAATCCTGGTTTAGCATTAATGCTTGCTAATTGCATACTTAGAAATAAGATCGTATATATAATTGGTAATTTCTAATTGCAAAAGGGCGCGGGCACAATAAACAATGATTAGGAATTGGATATTTCTTGAACCCGCCAACCCGACGATCCGCATAAGAAATTCGAAGAAATGGTGAAGTATGGAAAGCAGACAGACGAGCTTCAAAATGGGGTGACAATAGTTCCACAGGAGACGTGAGGACCCTACAGTCAAATTGTATGTCTCAGAATTTTTCAATGCAAAATGTACTATATATATATAAACATTTTTTTATTGTAGAAAAGTGCGAAGGTCACGGAGACGAGGAAGAGCAAGGAATGAATGACAAGGTTTGAAAATCGGTCAGATGAGATTCAAAATAAGGTTACGGGGGATACTCAAGAGAGGCGAGCGTCCCACAGGCAAATTTTATATATCAGAATTTTTTACTGTAAAACGTGTAAAACAAAAGAGAGCACGATGGGGCAGTTCAGTGGTCCGTTTGTATATTTGCGGAATTTCGGGAAAGTGGCTAAGTATGGAATAGGGAAATGGTCGATCAAACTCGTGTTCAAAATTGAGGATTGAAGATTTCATGAACGGACCAACCCGACGACGCGCAAATGACATTCCATGATGTTTGAAATTAACACTCGGAAGGGATAATATAACCATCCAAAAATTTTGGTTTTATGTGTATTAATGGGAGATTTCCTCAAATCCTAGTTTAGCATTAACGCTTACTAATTGCATACTTATAAATAAGATCTTACATATAATTGGTAATTGCTAATTTCAAAAGGGCGCGGGCATAGGAAACAACGATTAGGAATTGGATATTTCTTGAACCTGCCAACCCGACGATCCACGAAAGAAATTTGAAGAAATGGTGAAGTATGGAAAGTGGACAAACGTGCTTCAAAATGGGGTGACAATAGTTCCACAGGAGACATGAGGACCCAACAGTCAAATTGTATGTCTTAGAAGTTTTCAATGAAAAATGTGTACCACAAAGAGGGCATGATCTAAGGTAGACTATAATATGGAAGATGGTATGATCTAAGTCCGGTTGTAAATTTGTATATTGCGGAAGTCACGGTACTATTCGTAGGTCATGGAATAATAGAAGTCCAATCTAGAGCCCGCCTATCGGGAATCTGCAGTCGGAGAAATGGATGAGTATGGAATGGGGAAGCGGTCGATTGGTGTCACGATATAAGAGAAACTATGAAAACGTAAATTCGCAAGTCCGCCTACCTGCGCAAATAGACATTTTTGAAAAACTGAATAAGTGGCGAGAAAGATAAAGTTCATGGAAAAGAGAAACATATATTTGGCTAAGCATAGAAGACGAAAAAGAAGGGATAATATATTCATATCTGTAATAGATATTCCATTTCCTGGAAATATATTTTATGCATGTTTTTGGAGAAGTTATATACTTATTGCATATACTTGGAAATAAGTGCGAAGGTGGTGGGCACAAAAAACAACGACTAGGAATACAAAATTTTCTACGATCCGCAAAAGAAATTGCAAGAAATGGCCCTGGAAAGTGGTTGGGAGGGTTTCAAAATAGGATGACAAGGGTTCCCGAGGAAACATAAGGCCCCGACAGTCAAATTGTATTGATTGGAAATTTTGAGTGCATACTGTGTAACACAGAAGAGGGGATGATGTAGGAAAAACGACTAAGGTACGAGAAAGATAAAGTACAGGGAAAAAAGAAACGGGAATTTGGTTAAGTATAGAAGAAGAAAAAGAAGGGCTATTATATTCACATATGTAATAGATATTCCATTTCCTGGCAAGATATTTTGTGCATGTTTCTGGAGAAGTTATATACTTATTTCATATACTTGGAAAGAAGTGCAAAGGTGGCGGGCACAGAAAACAACGACTAGGAATTGGAAATTGTCTGAACCTGCACTAGCTTGATGCAAAGGTCAATGCATGTTGCTTTAAGGAACCTTGTGGGATCTTTCTTGCAACCTGTTTGGAGTTTACTTGGTTATTGGTTGTATTCTTCGTCTTTCAATTTGTATATCGCGCAACTCCGAGTGATGTTTGTAGGACACGAAGCAATAAAATTGCAATTTTTTAGCCAGCCAGCCCCCAAGTCCGCCTGTCAATTTGTATAGCATGGAACTCTAGGTGTTTTTTGTAGGACACAGAACTATAGCGAACATGCTTTTCCCTTTAATATAATCTCTGTGATGCAAATGTAGTATGTGTCTCATTTTAGCACTTTTCCTTGATCAATGAACTTGGTAAAATTAATCTCTTGGAATAATTTGAAATAAACGAATATATATTGTGAGAAGTCTAATGGAGATATATTATCAACAAGAGGCCCTTAAAATTCACATTGGTCATTTTTATACTTGCGGTGATAGAATTTAAAAAAACTTTGTTTTGTTTACTTCATTTTTTTTTTAAATAAGAGATTTACAATCGCAATCTTGAGCCCGCCATCCCTGCAGTCCATATGTCAATTTGTATATAGAGGAACTCCGAGTGTTGTTTGGAGGACACAGAACAATAAAAGTGCAATGTTGATCCAGCCAGCCCGCAAGTCTGCCTGTCAATTTGTATATCACAGAACTCTGGGTGTTATTTGTAGGACACAGAAAAATAGAGGCCCAATTTTGAGCCCGCTAGCCCGAGAACCCACTATCCAAAAAGTGGCTAAGTATGGAATGAGGGATTCGTACATGAGGGAACCCTTGTCATCCTATTTTGAAACCCATGTCGAAGGTCCGGGTGTTGTTTGCAGGCAACAAAACAATGGAAGTTCAATATAGAGCTCGGGTGCCCGAGAATTCGCAATCTGAAAAGTGCCTAGGCATCAAATGGCTACTGGTTGGTCGGAGTCGCATTTTCAGAAAAACGAATAAGTAAAGAGAAAGAGAGAGTAGAGGGGAGAAAGAAACAACAATTTGGTCAAGTATAGAAGAGGGAAAAGAAGGTTCAATATATTCAAATTTGCAATAGATATTCCATTTCTTGGCAAGATATTTTTTGTATGTTGCTGGATAAGTTGTTTACATATTGCATATACTTGGAAAGAAATATGAAGGTAGTGGGCACAGGAAACAACATCTAGAAATTTGAAATTTTCTGAACCCATGAACTCGACGATTCGCCAAAGAGATGTCAAGAAATTTTCAAGTGTGGAAAGCAGTCGGACGAGCTTCAAAATAGGGTGACGGGTTCCCGAGGAGACCTAAGGCCCCGAGTGTCAAGTTGCATATATCAGAACATTTTGGTGCAAAATATGTAACACAAAGGAGGGGATGGTGTGGGAGTCCAGAAGTAAATCTGCATATCATAGAAGCCAGAGTGCTATTTGCAGGTCACGAAACAATGGAAAGCACAATTTAGACAAAGGGGAAGCACTCGGTCGAAATGCGTAAATCCGCCAACCCGCACAGCAAGGCATTTTCAGAAAAAACGATTAAGTAACCAGAAAGAGAAACTACAGGGGATAAAAGAGTGGGAAAATAGAAAGACGAAGGGAAATTTTCATAAGCACAAACTGGTTTCAAATAAGCCCCATTGTTGCAAAACCATCATTTTCTAGTAATTGTCAACAAACACTTTGTTGAAGATTAGATTCTATTGGAACTTGTGGGTGTAAATGTGTTCTTGATACATTCTTCCATGACTATAACATATTAACTTAAGTATTAAACTTTTTTCATTATGGGTTGTTAGCATTAAAGCCTAATAATTGCATGTCTAGAAACAAGAATGACAATCTTGCTGCAACATTGTGATTTGGTATTGCTATGTTCTATTTGCATTACGAATAGAATTGAACGTTGGTTTGAAACTACGTGTAATTCATTTTTTGTTTGCATAAAATCTTGATGGATCGACACAGTACATTGTCATATAATTTTTAAATGCTTCATTTTAGAACAAATTACCTAAGAAAATACAATATCGAAGAACTACGAGACTACTGAACCATGCCAATGAGAAGAGGTGTTAAATCCAGAAAAGAAGCAGCAACCAAGACTCCAAGGAAATTTTTTTAAATAGAAAATCCATTAAAATAAATAAATAACATTGAGCATTGTATATCTATCCTTAGAAATTGGACCCAGTTCTTTGGGCCAAAACATTGAACATATCTGCCAAAAACACAAGCATGGGATCCGCAACATGCCGGAGCCATCGAGATGCTCTTCAACATGCATACAAAACTGATTACCATGCTTTTTTTTTAGGAAATCCTTGCAGTTTTCTCCTCAATGGATCATCCTGTGGTAAAATTGATAGTTCTCAGAAGCTTCCCATGAGGAAGAAGACTTAAAACGTTGCAGGGAAAATGGAATAGCCCTTAACTGAAAGTTAGGAAACACCAAGAAACCACCTCTCCACAGTCAAAAACTTCAAGGACATGGGTTGTACATGCAATTCCAGAGGCCCAAATTAGTTCACTCTAGGTGGAAGGAGATGACTAGTAGGAATATGCCTTGCACCAGTGAGATTTTTGTTCCTCATTCCCTAAGATGTTAATTGTATATCCAGAGAACAGGACAGTAGTCTCGCAATTGAATATATTTTTGGCTTGAAATATATCTCTGGGAGCATCAACATATCATTTCCTTACAGTGAAAGACTTTCGCCCAGAATGAACTAATTTGGACCTTTGAAATTCCTACTTTCTAGCTGCAAAGAAGTTATTGCGTTCAACATTGGTTTCTTTTCTGAAACACCTTCTTTTGGTGTTGTCAGGACCGCCATCGTTGAGCTGGGAAGTTTCGCCCGTTATGGTTGATTTGAATTTGGGCGTAGGAGTGGTAACAGTCTCTACATTGCCATTATCCATTTTCGTATGATCGTCCATTAGATCATCTTATTCTGGCTCGGAATCCATTGCATCAACCTCTATGCCAACCATCAATGCAACTAGGCAGGTTCTCTGAGTAGGCAGGGTTTCCTTGGAATTATTTGGCTTGAAATATATCTCTCGGTGTACCAAGGGACCATCTCCTTTTTTTCTCCTGGGCAGAGGGATATGAGTAATAAGAATATGCCCTGGAATACTAGAACCTATGTCCATCATGCCCGAAAGTGTTTAATGTATCTGGATATAACTGATGCCACAAGTTAACGAGAATTTTCATTTGCTCCAAACGATGTTTGAAATGAAAATTGGGGAGGGATAATATAACCCTATGCAAATCCTGCCTTAATGTGTATCAATGGAAGATATCCTCGAGACTTTCATTGATCAATGACAATCTCTAGGGTTCGTGTGTAATGAGCAGTTACCATTAAATCTCACTAATTGCATATTTAGAAAAAAGTGCGAAGGTGGCGGTGGCGATTAAGAATTAGAGATTTATTAAAGGCGCCAACCGGCCGATGCACAAAAGAGATTGCATCATGTTTGGAATGAATACTTGGAAAGGATAACACTCTTCTCCGCAAATATTGGTTTAATTCGTAGTAATGACAAATCTTCTCCAGCCTTCCAGACATTAATGACAATCTTAATGGTTCCTACACGATGAACTACTAGAATTAATGCTTAATAATTTCATATATAGAAATAAGTATGAAGGTAGTGGGGATGGCAAAGAGCGACCAGGTATTGTACATTTCCGGCACCCGCCAACCTACGAAACAAATTCCAAGAAATGCCCAAGTATGGAAAGCAGTCGGGCGGGTTACAAAAAAAAGGGTCACAAGATATACCCAGGAGACATGAGGGGCCGATGGTCAAATTGTATCTCAATGACATATTTCGGCTGTCAATTTGTATATCGGGGAATTTTGGGTGTTGCTTGTTCATATGGGAACAGTGGAAGCACAATGTTGAGAGGGCAATTTGTATATTGCGGAACTTCGAGTGTTGTATATAAAAGCATGAGACATTCAGAAAAGGACCAAGTAAATAGAAAGAGAAAGAAAACGAGATGAAGGGGAATTTGTTTGCTAATTAATAAATCGTGGAGGTTCGGGTGCTATTTGTAGGCGGCGAACAATGAAAACACAATGTTGAACCCGCCTATGCGGGACCGATTAAAAAAGTTTGTTCAATATGAAAAGGGGAAGAGGTCAGTCGGGCTGGTGATATAAAAGTAACATTGGAAATATGAAAACGTGAATCCGCCAAATCCCGTACCTATACATTTTCCGAAAAATGAGTAAGTAACCAAAAAGGGAAAGCAGAGGGAAAAAAAGAAAGCAGATAGCAATTTTCGGAAGCGGTAATTGTTGTTAACAGTAAATATGAAGTGAATTAAACATGTTAATAGGTTCTTCAATCAAGGAATAGATACAACGAGTGATGTTTATAGTTTCCAGGATCTGTTTGTATAAGAGAAGCGTCAAAAAGTTACAAGAAAATCAATTTTTGGATGTTTAAGTAAATTTTTTGTACTGTTAGCTTGACCGCAAGTATAACAACGATGAATTTGAATTTTAATGTCCTCTCGTTCATATGATTGTTCCATTAGACTTCACATAGTATATATTATTTTATTTCAATTTATTTTCTAATTTGTAGATCGTGGAAGTTCGGGTGTTATTTGCAGGCGGCGAAACAATGGAAACGCAATGTTGAACCCGCCTATCCGATAACCCTCCTATTCGGAAAGCCGCGATCCAAAAATTTTGTACAATATGAAACGAGGAAGCGGTTGGTCAGTCTGTTGATATAAAAGTAAGTGGAAATATGAAGACGTGAATCCACCAACTTCCACACCTAGAAATTTTACAAAAAATGAGTAATACATACTAAATATGTACTTTTATAAAGTATGGACATGATATTTTATAGATCATGTACTGATCCCTCATTCCATTCTTAGCCACATTTTGGATCGCGGGTTCTCGAGCTGGTGGGCTCAAAATTGGGCCTCTATTGTTCTGTCTCCTACAAATAGCACCCAGAGTTCTATGATATACAAATTGATAGGCAGACTTGTGGGATGGATGGTTGAACATTTCACTTCTATTGTCCTGTATCCTCCAAACAACACTCGTATTTCCACGATATACAAATTGACAGATGGACTCCAGGACTAGTGGGCTCAAGATTGCTATTGTTTACAGATGGTGATCCCTATCAACTATCTAACAGTATCTAAAAACATTATTTTCAAATACTAAATTATTAATATTAAATATTGATATTGTACAATTTAATTACATAAAATTATTAAAGGATGTTAAATCTCTTATTTTAAAAAGAAATGAAGTAAACATAACAAAGTTTTTTTGAACTCTATCACCACAAGTATAACAATGACCAATTTGAATTTTAAGGGCCTCTTGTTGATATGATAGCTCCATTGGACTTCGCACAATATATATTCATTTATTTCAAATTATTCTAGGAGATTAATTTTACCAAGTTCATCGATCAAGGAGAAGTGCTAAAATGAGCCACATACTACATTTGCGTCACAGAGGTTATATTAAAGGGAAAATCATGTCCTCTATAGTTTTGTGTCCTACAAACAACACCTAGAGTTCCACGCTATACAAATTGACAGGCGGACTTGCAGGCTGGCTGGCTAAAAAATTGCAATTATATTGTTCTGTGTCCTCCAAAAAACACTAGGAGTTTCGCGATATACAAATTGAAAGACGAAGCATACAAACAAGAACCAATTGAACTCCAAACAAGCCGGAAGCAATATCCCACAAGGTTCCATAGAGAAACACGCACACCATAAATTTATAGTTGGGGACACTTTTTTATTTTATTCGGGCTCCCGAAAGAAAATTGCAGAAATCCTTTCACGGCTAAATAGTTGAAAAATAGATGTCGAACTTGGGCACCCAAAAAACATGCAGGATCCTCCATCAAAGAAACAACAACCCACCATGTTTATTTTATTTTATTTGCACACCGAAACAAATACGCAAAATTTTCACTCTAAGACGCAAGAAAACATCAAAATAACAACATCGATTGCATTTGTAATTAGATTCTCAAAATTCTTGAAGAAATATTATAGAGACACCTTACAAAATTCTTACTGGGAGATGCAAGAAAACATCAAAATAACAACATCGATTTCATTTGTAATTAGATTCTCAAGTACTCGAGTCCAACGAACATTCATTTGGGTGTTGAAGAAATATTACAGAGACACATGAGATATTTTTGTTTCCTGCCAAAGCTTGATATGATTTTTTTTCATGTATTTTTTTTTTTCTTCAACCGATATGCGATATTGCATTGTCCTCATTTAAGGTAAATTTGTTGTCTATTTGAAAGTCGCACATGCAGACACTGCTTTCCTTTTTATGTAGGTATGCTTCATACGAAAATTATTCTAACCCAGGAAGAACATATTGTAACAGAGGATGCCTAATTGTACAATGCACGGTTGTGTTTCCCACGGTTCGGATGGACGCATTGAGGCAATGTCCATATATATATATGGAAATTTTTCACTGCATCGGAGACAATCAATCATATCATCACTTATCAAAGCAGAAGTAGAAGCTGGAGAGTTGCATTTCGCACATACAGGCTCAAAGGGGGTCAAGTATGCATTCACTGCAACCAAAACACCTTCAACCTGGAAAAGCGAGCATAAGAATTAATACACTGAACAATATAATACACAACTGTACCCCCCCCCC
>JZKD02S2050052.1:1143076-1207690 GCA_000966675.3 Picea glauca | reverse complement strand
AAAAAAAAAAAACAAAAAAAAAACGTAGAAATTTGGTGAAGGCTATTTGTATGAGAAAAGCGAGGATGATTCTGTAGATGTATATGTACAAAAATTGTAGAGCTAGTTATTTTCTTCAGATCATGTACTATGTTTGCTTGCAACTTTGTTACAAATGTTTCTTGGGTTGTGCGAAAGATCCTTTCTCTAACATCCCTTTTCTTTGTTATATTTTTTAAGAGCATTAGTGAAAATTTCCCTTTATGCAATTGTTGTTCCATTGACGAAAACAAATTTGAATAGGTATCGAACAATTGCATCTGCAACAGGGAACAGTGAAATATTTGTGTAACTTAACTGAAATACATGTACATGCAAAAGTAAAGGACAAAAATAGATATGGAGAATAGTACCATTGCCTTGTCGATGTCTAACTCCCCATATTTTATATGGAGAATGTGTTGCGAGCCAAGTTTTCTCGCCAGTGTGATAGCTGCACCAATGGTTCTGATTGGGTAAATGTCATTGCTATGTGCAAGTTAGTTGGTAGTTGCGTTCAAGACGAAACACTATTCTGAACAAACTGCGGGAATTTTTTCCACAATACTTGTTTCGTTGAGTGAAATAATCCGATTACAATCACCACAGTCATATACTATTTTAGGCAATATATTAAAATTTGTAATGGATATGCCATTACCCGGCAATATCTTTTCTGCATGTTTCTGGACAAGTTGTGTAGGAATAGTCAGTGTGACTGTTATCATGACCTCCTTGTCTGTCATGTCCGCACGCATAATGGATCTAGTTTTGTTTTCCTTGTCCATGTAGGTGCTATAGACGACCATTATGCCCCCGATGAACACTTGTCTAGTTCAGCGGCTATTCAAGCCCTCTATTGATTGTACTTTGGGTGTTAGAAGTCTAGGAGATGGTGACAATTTTTGAATAGGAAAAGTAAAATGAATGGTAGTGTGCATTATTTTTTTGTTTTCTTTTTTTCCTGGCATAAATTTACAAGTAGATGCATAGTTTCGATGAACTGTGGAGCCAGAGTTTTGCAACCACACCTCTTAGTCTGCTGAACTTGCGCTATGTTCGACATCTCACTTGTACTAGTTGATACTTCTTGCGAACTGTAAAGCATGTATTGCAGATGACATCAACATATTCACCATGCCATAGATGAATAAATAGTTGAGGATATTTTTTTGGTAAACATACTAGGGACATAATGTATGCATCTTTACCTTTGTCCTTGTCGGTTTGCTGATGTCTGGGATGATTGACTGCTCATGGCCATGTCACTAGTCCAAATTTTTCTGATTCAAGCATTTGTATATGGACATCATAAGGACTAAACATGCATATGCATTGTTTACTTACCATAATAGTTATTAATGTCACATGTTGGGTGGAAGGAGATGGAATATGAAATAGGGTGTCAAGAGATACTCAGGAAACATGAGGACCCAAGGGTCAAATTGTATGCCTATGATTTTTTGACTGGAAAAATGTGTAACAATAAATAGGGTGTGATGGCAGGGCACAATGGCCAATCTGTATATCACAGAACCTTGGAAGCCAAGGGAGAAATATTGAACCTGCTAGCCTGACACTCGCAATCGACAAAGTGGGTAAGTATGGAATAAGGTAGAAGTGTGACCATAAATGTGAACCCGTGAGTCCACCAACCCACACACCAAGGCATTTTCGGAAAGACCACTAAGCAGAGAAATTAGAAAGCAAAAGGGATAATAGAAAATGGAAAAAGTAGAAATGGGGAGGGCACAAAGGCCCATTGCTACCAAGTCATTGTATTCTAGTCTAATATTATATACCCCCACCCACTTTGTATATTTAATTTACTATCACAGTTGGCATGCCTTTTTGAAGATTGTACCACGAAACCCTCTACTGTTGAATATAATAATTCATCTTCCTGTCCAACCAACCTGTTTATTTCAAGGTAGCAATGTTGAATATACAATGGACATGAAGGCGAGTTAGTATGAAGAAAGAGATGTAAAATAAAGAAAAACAGTTCTATTTATTTCAATGTAACAACAAACAGAATACGATTCACATGAGAATAAGTAGAAATATACATAGCATATACATACATGATTTTAAAAAAAAGGTGGAAAGAAGTGGAACAAGCACAACAAATACACAAACAATAACTGAAATACTCAACACTGGAATATGAAATAAGAGTACATATATGCACCTCTGTAAATCCTCGTCTACATTCGCGCCAAAGAGTCCATTGTCCTCTCTAGACATTCTATTTGTTTAAATGAAGCAATGCAGGAAAAATACAATGGACATCAAGGAAGTTAGTATGCAGGAAGACATGTAATGAAGATAAGTTATTATGTAGGAAGGCACACAACATCTACATACAATAAACTAGGTGAACACAGATACATACAATAAATGAAATACAAAACAACCGAATATGAAATAACAGTACAAGCATGTACCTTTGTATCTCCTGTTCCACCGCTGCAATCAAGAATCCATCATTTTCTCCAGCTATTCTGTTTGTTTGAATGTGGGAACGCACAAAACACAATGAACATGAATGGAAGCTGGTATGCACCAAAGAACGAGTAATATGTACATACAATAAATGAGAATCAATGAATAGAATAAAAGATAGGTAGAAACATGAACCTTTGCTTTTATCAATCCATGGTTGTAAATATATAAAGTTTTTCCCTGCCAAAAATATATTACAAGCCACAAAATATTAATAAAGTGCATCACCATAGATAAACGATTTTGGTTTTCCATGACAAAGTATCAAGATATGCTTCCAGACATGGAAATATAATTTTTACTCTCTTTGTTGTACATATCATATCTCAAGTACAAGACAAATTGTACGTGGTCACACCAGTCTGTGTAGAGGATAAAGAACATATATTTTGATATGGGGACATTTCGCCATACATGGTTTATAAGTGTAGCTTGCACATTTTTTATTTTAACAAAAAAACAACGGATATTACAATTGCACATGTAGTTGTCCAATTATTTTTTATGCCACTATTTTCTATCATGTCAACACTGAAGTATCAATTTTTTTTTACAATAGAACATATCTCAACCTCGCCAGAGACGGAAAATAACATAACCACATGTCCACTCATGGGTGTAGGGTCTGAACACCGTAAAACACCCCAATAATAATAATAATAATAATAATAATAATAATAAATCTCCAAGTGTCGGCACATGACCCCAACCCTACAAAGATGAAGTAAACAAAAGAAAACAACAAGCACCAAACCAGCGAGAAAGCGTGAACAGGCCCAATTGCAACCCCAGGGCCCCAAAATCGTAAACTTCAGCCAAACAAAAACAACTAGCAATCGACGAACCAACGAACCAGTGAACAAGCAACAACCATCGAACCAGTAAACAACATATGTATCTCCAACGATTACGAAACTACAGCCGAAGAATAGAAGGAACCGGAAACATATGACGAGCATGCTAGTAGAAATAAGAAAAAAATCTTACTTGCAAACTACAAACATTGAACAACAAAGAAGGAATAGAAAATGAAAATCATGGCATGGAAACTTACTCCGAAACGATGAAAGATAGAAGTGCAGGTTGAATTGTGAACCAAACAACAACAACAACAAGCAGCAACCGATGAACCAACGAAGAAGAATCACCCACCAAACCAGTAATACAATGCTTATTCAACTGGCAGTGGACAACAATATTGTCCAAATTCACTGCAACACTGTATGGAAAATTTCGAGGAAAAATGTACTCTGAGAAGCCTATTTAGATAAACATTTAAGGTTGCCAGGCTATCTAAGGGCCTCACAGTATGAAAACATTTAAGCTTTCGGCCCTGTTTGAGGACCTCGTGTCATGTAAACATTTAAGCTTTTAGGCCTATTCAAGCACCTCAAAAAAAGTGTCAATACATTTCAATACAAATACAAAGAAGTAATAATAATAATAGAACAAATAAAAAAATAAATCACAATAGAAGGTTATAAACTTTGGAATTATCGATCACTATAAACCTTGGATATCTAAACATTTCAATATGATTAGTACAAATAACAAAAGTATTGTACATGATCAAACTTTGGATATGAAAACATATAATTCATTGGGAATAGTGAAGCTGGCAATAAGACCTCAAATCTATCATCCAATCAGATCATAACATATATAGTTTGTTTTATTATATACAAAATAATGCTTTTATTTCTCTATGTCGAACATTAGAAAGTATGCAAAAATTTGTAGTCAAACGACAAACTAATATAAAGTCAACGAATTATCGATCGCTATAGTCCCTCTAAGCCTTCAGAAGGGACTAATAAGGTGATCATAGGGCACAAATTTAGTATATTTACATTAGACTATAATAAAAAAATCGAAGTGCGAGAAGACAACATAGAAGACCGAGAGAGTTCATGGTCAAGTACTATGCTTAGGGGGTTTACATTTAAAAAAAATTAGTTTTAACAAAGCTCATTTCGTGGTTGTTTCTAATTTGTTTTCCTAGGGTAATTTGTTTTCTTAGAGGAACTTATGTTGATAGTTTTGAACCACATCATAAGTACTATAAATATCACCAAAATATCACCAAAAGTACTTTTCACGGTGATAAAAAATTACTTTAAAAGGAACTTTTGGAGGTGATATTATATGCATAATATACCATCTTTTGGTCATCAAGGCTACTAGAGAACTTTGTAGTAGCTTGGAAATAATACTTTTGGCTTAGGATGATGAAGATATCATTGAATGAATTTCCCATTATATATAATGTCAACAACTTAAATGATCCACATTGGATTGAAAACAAAAATAAAGAACACAATAATGTAGAAATAACAAAAGACCGCTATTGAAAGTAGGTGTTACATTGAAAACCAAATTCTACTAATGAATCAAACGATGATACACATTGCAATATACATTAGAATTGTAGTAGATTATCTATAAGAAGGTAGATGATGGCTATGTTCATTCAACAATCTCATCACAGGAAGCCAAAACTACATTTTATAATAATTCCAAACAAATATACGATGCAAAAACCCTAAAATGCAAGATCCCTAACATAATATGATTATTGTTGATTCAGAACATTGAGATGGATGAATCTGAGTGGCCTAAGGAAAAGGGAAACCTTTCTGAGATCATAACTTTTCACTTGATGCTCTATTTTGGGTATTCTTTAGCTTGTTGAAAAGAACATTAGCAACATGAGTTTGGTCCCTAGCCATTGGGAATAATTTCCCCCAAAAATGCATGGGAAGGCCTAAAGAACATGTTAAAAAATTAGGGCTCAAAAAATACCAAGATTAAGGATTTTTTTAGATGGTCCTAGATGAAAACCTAGAATTTTGTCCTTCCCCTTTGAGTAGGATTGGTTCCCATTACATAAAGTTCTGTACTAGATGGAGGAACTTCTTTTGGATTTAGTTTCTAGTAAACTAGTTGCCTTTGTGAAGAAGTTGCACCACTTTGACAATTCAATAAAGTTGTATGTCCTATTGATGGATTTTATTCATCTTGAAGTCCATGGTTTGGTCTAGTATATCCTACTCAATGGAGTTATGATTGAGATATTTAGTGTCTAAGTGTTCAACCATCTATGAGGTATCCAATGAAGGTGGAAAGTATGGATAAATCAGCTCCACATTAAATACAGGGTGTAATTCGAGGAAGGGTGGAAAAATTCAATTCAAAAACAATATCACCTAGGACTTTGGTGATAGTGTAAGGCATGTATCAAAGTGCTTGAAATTACTATGGGTGTGCCAAAGTAGCTCTTTTTACAAGTGAAACCATACCTTATCACCAACTTGAAACTTGTCTGGAAGTTGATGAAAATCATGTCATTAATTGTACTTGGTATTTTATTTCTACAAAATATCATGAACTTAATGATGAATGTGTTGGATCCATTCAACAAGTTTTGATGCTTTTTTTCCTCATTCTGAGCATGGGAGGACTCTTCCTTTACATATGTAATTGACATAGCTACATCAATTGGGGTCAATGGATGAAACCTTAGCCACACTAATCAAGAAGATTTATGGCCAATAGAACCATGAAGAGTTCTATTATAGATTTCTTGAACATAATAAGAATTTCATTCCATGTATGTGGATGCTTGCCATTGTACATTTTGAGAATATGTACAGTCATAATGTTGAATACCTTTCTTTTTCCATTAGTATATGGATGGAAGGTAGTTGATTTGGTTTGTTTGGTGTCCATCATGGACCAAAGGCTAGTTCAAAACATAATTAGAAACTTGTTGTCTCTATCAGAAACAATGGTCTTTGGAAATCCAAAATGAACCCAAACATCCTTAAAGGAGAGCTTAGTAGTGGCTTCTATTTTGATAGTATTCTTGCAAGGTGATAAAATTTCCATCTTAGAGAATAAGTCAACAAAGATAAAAACACAATTGTTACCATGATAATACCTAATGTAAAATACATGGAGAGTGATTCCCAAGGCTTATATGCAGTGGAGAGAGGGGTGTATTCTAATTCCTCGCTTCATTTTTATGGGTTTACAAATGGAACAAGCAGTGCATGATCTAATATATCTTTTGGCATCTTATTGGATTGAGATCTTTGTCCAGTAAAACTACTTCTTTAGTATTACTAGTGTCTTCTCCAAATAAAAATGTGTTTCCATCTAACTGTAGCGTGCCTCTCAAATCATCTTCTCATGCTTTCCTAAATGAACACATATATTGTAGAGATGGAAGAAAAGTCCATCTTGGAGGTGAAAATATAAAATTTTGTTTCCCTTCAACCAATTCCTTATATGTAGTAGTGAAGTTAGGATCATTGTTATACAAATGGGTCCAATTTCAAGTCTCATGCCCATAAGAATTTAGGATTTTGATTAGGTCCATAACCAAAGGTTGGTTTAGGCAATATACAACTTGATTGGTGGTTCCCTTCTTTACTTTATGTTCAACTAGAATTGTTGAAGGTACGTCAACCACTTTTGATGGTAGTCATTATGTAACTTTCCCTACATCTACAAAAATGTATAGACCCATTGTTAGCGTGGATGATCATTTTTTTTTTGAAAATATAATTTTCCACTGTTGACAAACCTAGAAAATTGAGTAAACCTCTTTATCATAGGTGGATTTATATGAACTATTTTAGAGAGTGTATCATTGTGATAGGCCAATAGATGTCCATGTTGTGTTAGAACTACATTGACAACATAACTTAGAGTGCATGCATTGATTTTGAATGGTTGTTGTAGATCTAATAGAACAAGAAATGACATCATGGAGAGGTGACACTTTAGCTCGAATCATTTTTGTGCACGTTAGTCCAAAGAAAATTTCTGTTGGATCTGCCCCTAATCACTTGGTTTAGGGGCCAAGCAATATGAGATAACCCCAACACAAGATTGCAATAAAAGTTAGCAAGGCCCATGAAGATAAAAATATCCATTATTGTATTTGGTACCAATATGTTGTGAATGACTTGGAGCTTGGATAGATCCACATGCACATCATACTCATCCACAATGTACCCTAGATATTGAATTATTTTCATGTCAAATGAGGAATTCTCTAGGGTGGCCTATAACTTGTTTTGTGACAATTTGTTGAGTACTTTTTTAACGTGTTCCATATTCTCTTTCAAGGTTTCATCATAGATGAGGATGTTGGATTAGTTAAAATGCATGACCAACCACTCAAAGAGACTTTCCTTAATCTTGAAGATTGGCCTCCACACACTACTTGTTTAGAGTAGCACTTGGTGATTGCTTGACTTAAGAGAAATATTGTTGAAAATATTGGTTCCTTTGAACTGATAGATGATGAATCTAGGGGATAGGGTGCTAATTCATAATTGTGATTTTGTTCAAGGCTCTGTAGTCAATACATATGCACCATTCCCTCCTATTTTTGAACTAGAAAAATAGGGTTTCCGTAGGGTGACGATGTTGATTGAATGTGTCATTTTTGTATCAAATTTTGAATATAGTATTTGATCTCCCCATTATCTAGAAGAGAGAGCCTGCATATAGGGCCATTTAGATAAGGAACACATGATGTCAAATCCATTATATGTTTTCCCTAGTAGTGTAGTGGTACTTTTGTAGGTGAGATGTAGAAGTCTTTATATTATTCCACCAACTCATCTACTTGTCTCTACTGCATAGAGGTATCCCTTGCAAAGGCATTGATTGTTATGAATATTTGGTTTGCTCCATTTCACCAAACCATGAAGGGTAAAAATATCCTAGTATGAGTGATTATCTTCCTACACTACTTATCAGTGATGGGAGACCTTATGGTAGTTAGGGCTACCTATTGTATCCTTTAGAGATGATATCTTAGGGTTACAATGAAACTACAAGGCCTAAACTGGAAAAAAAAAAAAAACATGACACTTGCACATATATGGTTTTCCTAAAAGAGAATAACAAAATTCAAGTAGAGAAATGTCACACAATACCTCATCTTTGATGGGATTGATGTCATATCACTGGTGGCATTACTGATTGACAATAATGTCTTATACATGGATTAGGAAACTAATGGTGTATGTATGGATGTGTGGTGTCATTGGTAGCTTCATTTTCTTGATGACCCAATTGAGATCAAGTTCTCCTTATTGTCACTATTAATAATCAATTGCAACAATGGCCCTTTCATCAGTAATGACATATCACCGGTGGCATTACCGATTGACAAGAATGTCTTATCCCTAACTTAGGAAACTAATGGTGTTTGTATGGATGTGTGGTGTCATCGGTAGCTTCATTTTCTTGATGACCCAGTTTATATCATTTTCTTCTTATTATCATTGTTAATAATCAAATGAAACAATGCCCCTTTCATCTGCATTTATGAGTGAAATAAGTTCTCACCTTCCTATATCTCCTTGGGTTCTTTTGGTTGGAAATTTTTGGTGGTGATCAATATATAGTAACACTAGGTTAAAGGTCAATGGTCCATTTAAACCTATATGTGAAATCTTGTGGCATCAGGAATGAGTTAGAGTTTGATGCTTTGAACTTGACTAATAATATATGATTTTATGGTGTGAAATTTTCATTGTTCTTCCACGGGATTTTGTGGTGGTTACATAAATTTCATGTGTCCTTATTTAATTTCCCATTATTTTTATTTGCATGCAACTTGGACTAGTTGATTTCAAATTGGTTATATTTACTCTATCCTTTGTTCAAACAATTAGGGCCTCCTTTATCCTTCTTGTGTTGTAGCTAATTTCTAGTTCCAAACCCCTTCGTACCTTTACACAATTTTTTTTTCAATATTTATTGTACAATGGTAGGCAACTTTGAGTGAAGATATCTCCAGAAGATCCATTTTTGTTTATATGTATCTATGTAGGTCGTTATGGTATTTTGGAACCAATTTCCTTTAAGAGTATTGAATAGCTAGTTTTTTACACAGGGTATAAAATGACATCGATGTACTTTGGCACAATATGGTCTTTACCTTGGTGCAATATCATCCATGGTGTGTTCTAGTCTTCATAGTTTCCAATAGGTAAATGCCTAGTTTTGTACATAGGGTATAAATGATGTCGATGTACTTTGGCACAATATGGTCTTCACTTAGGTGCAATATTATCCATCTTGTGCATTGGCATTCATAGTTTCCAATAGGTAAATACTCCTCCTTGAGGGTATATACATATTCCATGAAAGTGGTTCTGTCACATACAATTTAGAATCTCCAACATGTTGCACACTATAAGTATCCCAACAATAATTGACATGGGCAAGGGCCTTTATGAGTGAAAAAGTAATATTCTCACTATTGGAAAATATGTGAACAAATAAATAACCCTCTAGAAGATTTAACCATGTCTAAGCCTGTTCATCTATCTTTCCTTCAAATAAACAAATATCAAAACTAATGTGTACCTTGAAGGGTGTCGTTCCTCTAAAATGACTACTTGTTAAAGGTGACTCTATCACTATTGGGAGTCATCGAAGGATCTAGGAGAAATGGTCCATCATATCATTCCTTTGTTGCTCTATGGATTATTGTAACATCTTGATAGGATATACTCCTCCACCATCTTTCTTTTAGTTCACCATGGGAGGTCTATTGCATTGGTAAGGGAAGTTTTCACTAGAATCAGTTAGTTCAAGATCCAACTTCATATATATTGACTTGAATGAGGACATTCCACGAAAAAAAATAGAAAATATATTACTCTTATACCCATGATCTTGATTGTATTGAGATAAATGAAAGAACACAATAGTAGAGATAACACAAGAACAATATTGAAACTAGAGTATTACAATGAAAACAAAATCCTATTAATGAATTAAACATTGAAAGACACTAGAATATACATAAGAATACAAAATCGCTAGAATGGTAGTAGGTTATCTCTAAGCATAGATGTGACAACTACACTCATTTACAAAAAGGCCAATGTAAGAGGCTAAAACTACATTTGATAATAATTCAAAAGAAACCTAAGAAGAAAAAAACTCTAAAATGCAAGAATCATAACCCTATCATGACTATGGTTGAGTGGGAACATTGAGCTAGACAAATCTGATCTATCTTAGAAAAAGGGAAGTCTTGCCTAGATCACAACTTTTTGCTTTGTGGTATGTTTTAGGTATTATTTAGCCTAGTGGAAAAGACATTAGCAGAATGATCTGAGTCCCTGTGTGTTGGGTGTAAATACCCTAAAAACACATGAGAAAGACCTAAATAGTTCCCTATAATATAATGATTCGGAAACTACCAATATCAACACTATTTTTTGAGATGGCCTTGGATGGCCACCTAGATAATTAAAAATGAACATCAAATCCTAACTATTACTCTAACCTTAACATCAACCCCTAGTAGTATTACTTTATCCTTTGACTCTTCCAAAGAAGAAATGGTAAGCAGTAATAATGGATTTTATTACTAGTTTGCTAAGAACAATGAGACATCATGATTCCATCATTATGGTGGTGGGAAAATTGATTACAATTATCTATTTAATGCCAGTTCAATCCAAACATCATGATGTATGCATTAATATTTATGAATGAAATTTTCATACTACATGATGTGCCCACAATAATTATTTCAAAATGAAACCTAAAATTCACTTGAAACTTCTATCAAAGCCCATTCCAAGCATTAGGCACATAGTTGAATTTCAATATATCTTACCAAAATTTGGGGAGCAATATAAAAAAATAAATTAGGCAATAGAATACATGATTCAAATGCATGTAATGTGAAAACCATTCAAGTGGGAAGATTACTTGCACTTGGTGGAATTTTAATATAACAATGGACATCGTACATCATGTGAGTCCATTTAATGTTTTATATGATAGAAGATGTAACACTTTATTGAGATGGGGTAATCTAGTAAGAAAAATTATACTTGGGTTAAAATTGGTGTATGAAATGGAAGAACACGTTGCTAGAATTAGGTAAAATCTGGTCATAGCAGGGAAGATAGAAAAATTATGCATATAAGAACATAATACACATGAAATCCAATGTTAGCGATTGTGTTTTTTTCATTATGAAATAGAGAAAGAACTCATTGAGTATTATGAGTTGTGATAAACTAGAGCCCCAATATTGCATTCCATATGATCTCCTAGATAAAATAAGACCAATTACATATAAAATTGCATTTTCTATTATATATAAATATTTACATGATCTTATCCATATGATTAATTGAAAATTTATTAAGTGAAACTAAAAGAAAGTTCCAAACATAACCATTACACATCCTCTATAGAAAAAATAACATTGCTCTAACACTGATCCAATAATTAAATAAATGTGTAATGAAAACACTATTAATTAAATGACACCACATATAAAATGGATGATGCCATGGTAATGACATGCTAGGATCACAAGGGGTTCTTAAACCAACAAAGGGGGTAAATGAGATAAGAGTACGCAAATAAATTTTGTGCACATGATTTCCTTAGTTAGCGGAGCTCTAATGTCATCGTTCACCGCATATATAGATTCCCTTTCTTGTCTTTTTTTCATTCTTTTCATTTAGTTAGTGGATATTCACATACGTTTTGGTTAACAAACTTCATGGAAAATGAATATGTTTTTGTAAGATCATGGGAAAGGAATGTGTTGTTGTGAGATACAAAAATATTTTCTATGTAGAGATACAATCTTGGGGAAATGGTTTCCATAGAGTAACTTGTGTTGTAAGAGAGCCCATCATTGCTATAATTTTCCATTTTTCTCATAGTTTTCTTTATTTTAGAATTTAGATGGTTTATTTCTATTTAGGTATTTTTATTTTAAGTATTATAGTGTCTTGTAATTTTTTTTTGTTATTATTATTAATTTAAAAAAATATGGATTTTTTAAAAGAATGTATGTAAATAAAGGAAATGCCCAAACTTGAATTAAAGAGTGGTTAAAAGGAAGATGTCTAGAATGTTAATTGAGTTACTAGTTAAGGTGAATGTAAGAATTTATGATAAGAGATTCATAATGGGTGTTTAATTTGAATGAGTCCTACAAATCTAAAGTCGGTTAAGTTCAAAATAGAATTCTTACGAACATAATTTACACCTGTTATTCCACACCTTCACTTAAAGGTGGTATTTATAGTTGAAACTTAGTGTTAATTGAAAAAAATATTTTATGCAACTAGTCACCATGTGCACACTTTAAAGAATATGAGTAATCTCATCTTTGTGACGATGATGTTAATTTTGTATTATAATTTTGCACTTGAATTACTTGAACTATATATTTTTAATAAATAGAAAAATTTCTTAAACTCTTATACTTATACTAAAATGGGGAGAAGATACATCTATAATGCAATTCATTTTTACATATAGTTGCATTAAAATTATGTTGGGAGATTTTAGAATTCCCAAATTGAGTTACAATTAGAATTCATATTCTCTTCTATGTTTTTTATAACATTTTCAAGTTTTTAAATATCATTTGATATCACCACTACATAAAACATTTTTCATGAGTTTGATAATCTTGGTGGTAATCAATTAGGAGTGATTCTCAAAGAGTGAGACATCGAATTAAAAAGTTAACTTGTACCTTGATCCCTGGGAGTAGGGTATTGAACTAGGGTATGTTCAGGGCGAGTGACACATCTCTCTTCTTTTCCTTTAGCAACTTGTCAAATAATGACCCTACTTTTGTACCTTTGGCAACACAAAATCTTTAGCAACTTGTCAAATAATGACCCTACTTTTATACCTTTGGCAACACAAAATTTATTGTTTTATATTACCTTTATGTTTTATAATTATATCATTATTATGATGTAGTTCATGTCTAACTCAAGAAAATGAAATAAGAACATATTAGCTAATTTTATTTCTTAGTGGTGGCTTGGCTTGAGCGTCCATTTGGAGCTTTACATGATCACAAAGATTAATAATCACAATATTTACATAGCATAAGAGTGATTTTTACAAAGTCTCAACGAATTGACACCTAAGTAAGATATTTACATGTTAGGTTCATATTGTCCCATGCGTAAAGCAAGGAGTGCTAAAATAAAGTATTAAATCCAACCTACCTTTAGAGAAGCATTAACAACGATGAAACCTTTTTCACATTGAGATTTACTCTTTTGTCAAACTTTCCATAATTAAATAAAAAATAAAATATTCTAATAATACTTCAACTTAATAATCTTAACTATTAATAAGTTTATTATAATATTATCCATTTTCTCATTTGTTAGTAACCAATCTCATATAATTGAATCATACATTATTTTCCATAACTAAATCACAAATAGGATATTCTAATAATACTTCAACTTACTTGAAGTTAATAATCATTGATAAGGCCATGATAATCTCAAGGAATTGAATCATGCATTATTTTCCATTATTTGTATTACACCATAAGATATTCTAATAATACTTCAACTTACTTGATAATCCTTAAATCATGCATTATTTTCCATTATTTGTATTACACCACAAATAAGATATTCTAATAATACTTCAACTTACTTGATAATCCTTAACTCATGCATTATTTTCCATTATTTGTATTACACCACAAATAAGATATTCTAATAATACTTCAACTTACTTGATAGTAACCATTGATAAGTTCATCATAATATTATCCATTTTCACATTTGTTGTTGGATGGATCCAATCTCAGAGAATTGAATCATGTAATATGCACTCTTCACCTTGCCAATCTTGACAACTGTCGAGGTTATCATTATTATGTTAGAGAATCCTTTTTCTCATCAGCTCTAATTGATCTCAAAGGTGACATCATGTAAGAAGCATGAGTGGCTATTATGGAAATAATTGTGATATGTGTAAAATATATACTAAATAATTATTGAATAATAAATGCTTTATAATATCTCTATTATGGAAATAATTGTGATATGTGTGTAAAATATATATTAAATAATGATTGAATAATAAATGCTTTATAATATCCTTCATCATCATAGAGCCTGAGTGGGCCTAATGGTTAAGAACATGTGTTTCCTTTTAAGAGGTCATAAGTTCAAATCCAGAGGGGGGTAGGGTATGTATACCTCCGTAGACTTTACCAGTCAAATCGTTGGGCGAAGGGGGGTCCCTTGTCCCATAAACAAGGGGGTCTCATACACCAATTTGGTGTGGCTTTGTTATGACCTTAAAAATAGATTATTATTATTATATTAATAGAGGTGCCCATAATGTTTCATTATTATTGTTCTATATTATATTTATTATACTTACTCTTATTTATGTATGTTATGATTTCATTCCTCTTCAATTTGCTTCGTCCTTGTCCTCGAAGTATAGTTAAATAATTATTACATTCACCTATAGAAACCCAAGTTAAGAATAATCCATTATCCAACTTGCTTTTACCGAGGTTGATACTTAAACATGGAATTGATTTGCGTATTTCCATTTTCCACTTATCCAACTTGATTTTAGTGAAGTTGGTACTTAAACATGGAATTGATTTTCTTATTTCCATTTTCTTCTTGTTTAGTTTGATTGATCTCCCTCGAAATCCATTTCTAACCTAGTATACTTTTTTGGATAAGGAATACATGTGTGTTGATTGCACCATTTTTTCTTGGTTTTGTCACTTAACTTTGATTCAAGTTTTGAAATCGCTTCTTCATTGTGTGAGAAAAAAAGATTGACGATTGTTTTCAAGAATTGATTGGACATGCTTGGGTCATAAAGATATCCCCTTAAGGTCAAGGTCACCGATATTAATGTAAGTAGATGGAACCCTTTATTTTCTCAAGGTCGTCGATATTAATGTAAGTAGATGGAACCCTTTAGACAACTAGTTCATTCACTAATAGTTTTGCATTTCAAAGTCATCAGTGGGTTATTCACTTAGAGAGTTCTAAGTTCCACCATTACTTTGAGAATTCCAAACGATTCTCGCAAGTTCTACTTGTACTATGTCCTAGTCATGGATAAACAACACATAGTGAGTTTGCATGACTTTGCTAAGTGCACTAAAATCTTAGGAGTTCCAACAAGAAATCAGAGTTATTAGATGTAAGTTAATCAATGAGATATGCAGATTGTCTTTATAAAATAAAATGACTAAAAAATATGAAGTTAAAATAAGATGAAAATGGTAAGCAGAAAACTCAACTGCATAATCGAAAGAAAAAATTATTTGAAGGAAGAAAAGAGTATAATAAACACACCATTCATCCTTTATAAATATAAAATAGGGTGCAAACAAAATACATTACCTTGAAAACAAAGCAAGACCTGCTTAGCAAAGCATACTACTCGTTAGTAGTACATGCATCATGGGAAAACAAATGCTAATGTAGCCCCTTGGGAAAAGGCTCATTATTGGAAAATATTTGGCATGGGCAACTTGTCTAGATCAATTTTAGCACATTGACAAAATTGAATATTGCATAGGTCATATCCAACATCAATGTAGCTTCCCACGAGAACAAATGCAATATGTTTTAGTTTGTTCAAACTAGTAGAACATAACTTCAAATATATGACCGAAGTCCATTTTAGTTGAATTGGGTTGAGAAAGACAAAAATATTTCCAAAATGAGGTATATGAAAAGACTGCTAATGTTCACTAATAAATTTATATCAAACTCACTCCATCATGTAATGCAATTATTTCCAGATTCACTCTTCCAAACATTTTAGAAGATAAAAAAATTAAGAAGTTCTTCCTTGGACATGTGCTTATGTGCACATTCCAATATGTTCCAACATAAGTAACTAATATTTCTATTTTTATGCTATTTGGGTGTTTGGTGCCTAACATTTGGTTTTAGAGCATATGATCCTTGGGTTTGATTCCTTCAAATGAGTCATTTTGGAATTTTCACTATATATTTTTTGGGAAGTTTAAAATAGTGAAGTTTTTAAGATCATGAGACAACATATCAAAGCACTTATAGTTCATATTTCATTTCACTATACTTTTCAAGTTACATGTTGTGGAATTTAGGGTTTTTACTAGTCCTAAAACTAGTCTCAAACAAGTGTTCTAGGTAAGATAGTCATATTTGATTATAGAAAGATCCAAATTGAGTGCCACTAGTTGTATTGAAATTAATACATGCCATAATGTTTCAGGTCAATTTTTTAGAAGTAGATATGAAAAAGTGTACATGTGGCAATCCATACAAGTTCACTCTCGTGAAAGGGCCAAAATCAACAAGTTTTAGGAAAGTTACCATAACGTTTTCTTGGAACATGAGAATTTAGTCAAACCTATGGCATTACAAAGAGGAGATATCAAGATACCACAAAACAAAAGTTTGGACTTAGAGGCGCATAAATTTCATATCTACATTTGGTGAAAGCTTGGCATGTAGAAGATTCTCAAAATCAGGGTTTTGAAAAGGTATGTTAAATTGGAACTTGCATAATCGTTTATTGGAAGATCTATTTGAAGTGGTTCAAAAAGTGTGTGTTGATAAGTCAAAAATGACCTTGATGAACTATAGGGATTATCACCAGTGAGAAGTCCCTGATAGAACACACATCATTTGGAGTAGGGAACCCATCCAAATTCTGGCTCGAAAACCATTAGAGGTTTTGGGGTTTATCGATTGTGGCCTGGGGTGCCAAACCCAGGTGCGTGCACTTCCAGCACATACCAAAATGAAGGAAAGTAGGTAGGTAGAACATTTGATGAATTTGAAGAAACAAAGTCTTCATATATGGGAATATTTGGGGTTCCTTGAGTGTGTGACGTAGCAAGGGGTGACTCCACCTGAGATGGCTTGTGACACAAGTTAGATGATAACTAGTTTAATGAAGAGTTGAGGGAAAGACTTGGGTGCTCCACCAAATGGATAAATTGACTTAGGAATGAGGAGGGAGTCCCTAAAAAAGTTATCTCGACTTGATGAAGTGTCGTGCTCATGAAAGGTCAGTTAGATAGATGGGGGCATCGATCAAGAGTTTGGTGGGTCGACCCAACGACGGAACAAGGAATTCAATGGGTTGGCTCGGCAAGCCACCCATATGCGCCCACATGAGAGGTAGGACCAAATTGCGAAGGGGCATGACTTGGTGGATCGATGGGTTGGCTCAGCCATGGGCATAGAGATGTGATCCTTGACATGTATCAACACCTATAAAGGCACAAGAGAAAAAAACCAAAGGATGGAAGTTGGGAAGAGAGAAAGAGGAGCTTTGTGGTTCTAAGGCAGGGTTAGACAAATAGGGGAGCGCTCCCTCAAGGATCCAAGTCTCTCCACATGGGATAACTTATGTTTCCTTGAGGTGATTCTGTGACGAAGATGAGGTGAACTTCTTTTGGGCCGATTTTGGGAAGTTTGAAAATGTAGGTATGTTGGAAGCATGTGTGAGGCGGAACCAAAATCTGTGAAATATCAAATAAAAGAGAGACAACAAGTCTGCGGTTGAGGGCATGTCTGAGGTGCACCATAAGAGGTTGCAGAGACATTTGCGACAAAGAGTCTTGGTAACGGAAATTTGTATGAGTGTCTTGGTGAGGTGAGGCAATTCATTTGACTCCTCCCATTTGTAAATCGAGATTATAGTGCTCGTATATAATTGTTTTGAAATAATAAAGACTTAGTCAGGTATTAGGCATGGTTCATGCCACCCACACTATTTTTGTGTATATACTTTGTTTGTTCCACAATTGTTCTCTTGGTTTCTCATGTTCATGGATGTATGCTTAGATATGACTAAGTGTTAAATCTATTGGAAATTGTCTAAGTATACAAGAGTTTCACTAGAGTAGGAGTGTGACTCACTAGAAGCCTAGAACAGAGTATGGGTATGCTCTAGGTGAAGAGGCATATTCCAGACGAAGTACCCTCGGTGTTTCCAAGAAGCCAAGTGAGAAACCTCGCGATGCCTCATGCTCACAAGAGGTGTACAAGCAAGGAATGTTGTGGGGACATGACAAATTTTATCAGAGAAAACTTTGAAGACATTTTGTTGTGAAGGCAGTTCAATGGGAACATTCACAGACTAGGTGAACCGTTCAGTGGAGCGAATTGGTTCATCACATAATTTGCATTAGACTTATGGTAGAGGTTTGGTTGATAGTGTGGTGGAAGGTTGGTCTGGGCACATGCCTTGTATAGACCAAGAGAATATTTTGTGGTGAAATGAAGCACTTGTATAGGGTGGGTGATCGAACAACTCATTGCAAAACTTATTGTAGACTTGATCACAAAGATGTTGATGCATGGTAGCATCGAATATGTACTTCCACATAGGCTTAGTGTCTAGCATGTGGAATCCATCCAAATCCTTATATCTATGAGACTTTACTTTAATTAAAGTAATTATTAAAGTAAAGTGATTTTAATAGTGAGTTAAGTTTTATTTAAGGAAATGATTTAATTAACATTAGTGAATTAAACGATAGTCGTTGATCTCAAGTGAAGTGAGAAGTAATCTCAACCATCAATCACTTTGGAGATTAGGGTTAGGCCATAAATCAATCTTATAAAAGAAATGCTAGGGTAAAGGAGAAGAAACTTTTACATGGAGATAGAAAAGAAGGACCTTTTCTATTGTGGAGTCATTTGAGAGTGAAGAAGCAAAGAAGGACTTTTTCTTACACAATGTATGAGTGAGGAGATCTCATTTATTAGGTGAAGAGAATTTCGTCCAAGTGTTGATGTAGAGAGGGTTGGATCATGAAGCATTTTGATTCAAGGAGATCTTGGATAGGTGGAGAAGGAATTCCATATAGAGATCATATAGGTCAAGGAGAAGAGAGAGAAGAGGAATCCGCAAGTGGGTTTTAGCTGATTGAAGCCATAGGAAAGGGTAGCATCGTACAAAGTTTGTTGTATAGTATTTTTGAGCATGTACATGGGCGTCAGTGGATACATGCATGTATATGTGGGTGTGTAGAAGAAAAGGTGTGTACACCTCAAAAAGTGTGCCAGATCTGGGTCGTACAACAAATCAGACTGTCACGTATGTTTGTAGTTGTGTTTCTCTCAATGGGCCATTATCCCTATTACGGGAGCCCTGATTTGACCATAATATAAGAATCTGAGTATCGGTTTTCACTCGAGGGTTTTTCCAGGGGTTTCTACCCAAAAATGTTTTTGTCTTGCATGTGAGTTTTTGGTTTCCTTATTTATGCTTCAGTTGTAATGTTTAGTTGATAACTCAATTGTTCTTTGATTCAATAAGTGATTTATTTAGAATTAATTGTCAAGTGTTGGGTAGAGGGATAAAATGAACATGGTATAAGAGCGCGTGATTTGAGAGGAAGCTAGATCTCAGATACACAACAATTGGAAATAGATATATCATATCTGCAAGGATATATTTTCATATCTATAACTAGTAGGTAGAAATCGAAGGAACAATTTCAGGGAAACAATCATACTAAGAAAAAACTAGGGTTTTGCAGGTTCACGGTGTTGTACGTAGGTTACATAAGGGATAGGTGCATACATACACATATCTCTTTGGAGACATGCATGTATACACAGTGTGCAGTAAGCACAAGTACATACATACGCGGGGTGCAATAAGCACAAATTCATACATACGCAGGTCTCATTAAGAGAGGTCACGTACATACATGGGTTTGAGTAGTGACAGGCACGTACAGGTCCATACAAGTCAGTACAAGGGAAGTTTCAGAAGAGGGTTACTAGATCAGATCTTTGAGATGGAAACTGGATTTCAATTTGAGGATAGGTTGGATGGGGTTTCCAACTACAATCCTTGTAATGAGAGAATCATGTTGGTGTTGATGGAGAACAAGATCGGGGAATTTTCTGATACTTAGATCACTCCTCCAACTAATGTGGAAGAACTGGTCATCCATAATTAGAAGGATGTGAAATACAGGTGCATAATTATAAATGGAGTTAAGGATAGTTTGATCCCTCATTTATTAAGAAATACAATTACCAAGGACATGTAGGAGGTTTTGAAAAGTTTATTTCAGAGTAAGAATGAGAATCACAAAATGGTGTTGAGAGAGAATCTTAGAGACACAAATATGATAGGATTAGACATGGTGATAACTTATCTCACTTGGATCTGACATGTTTGCGATGAACTGGCTGTAGTTGGGGAGACAATGATTGATTCAGAATTCATGAGGATGACATTAAAAGTCTTCATGAAGCAATGTACACCATTCATCAAAGGGATCATAGCATGAGAGAACCTCCCTGATTGGTCCAGGTTGTGGGATGACTTCATTCAGGAGGAACTTCGATATGAATAACTAAATGGAGGCCAACAAAAGAATGATGACGAAAACCTTGGTCTTGCTAAGAAGGCAAAGAAGGGAAAGTTCAAGAAGATTACCAATGGAGAGTCTACCTCTCAAGATGACAAGAATTAGGACATGAGCAGAGTCAAGTGCTTTGCATGTCACAATTTTGGGCATTATGTAGGGAAATTTCTAAACAAGAAGAAGGGTTTGAACAAAACACAACTAGAGGTTGTTGCATCGACAAAGACTTAAATGGATGAGTTTTCCAAGAATTTTGAACATACATAGTTCTTACTTGTTTTCCAGACTTCCTTGGGCACCATATCAGCTAGTGCATGGCTAATAGATAATGGAGCGACGTGTCATATGAAAAGATCATGATAATTGTTCGAGAGATTTACAGAGTTTGACTCAGACGTCCATGTGGAACTTGGTATGGGGACCAAGCATGCAGTAAAGGGATCTGGAACAGTGCCATTCTAGATGGATTCAGGAGGCGTGTTGAGAGTGATGAATGTGCAATGGGTGCTAGAACTTAGGAGGATTGTGCTCTCAGTCTTATCGATTGAGAATAATGGATTTGACATAGTGTTCCATGATGGACATGAGTTGATCAATCTCGGAGGATCTAGCTCATACACAACAATTGTTCTCTTAGTTAGAGAGATAAAACTATATAGGCTAAAGGGATAACCTATAAAATCTATGGAAAGAAACATAGTGACAAAGGACAAGGAGAAGGTATCTCCAAAGTTTGAGCAGTTTAGTGGGAGTTAGTCTTTAGGTTCAGGTGGGAAGGAGAAGCCTTCCAAATATGTCAAGGATGAGTCATGGTACAAGATTATCATGCATAATTCTCAAGAGTGGAAGGCTTTGAGGAGTATGATCAGAGGGTAGTCTTCAAAGATGGGTCCAAGCGAGATGATAAGGATAGCTTTATGTTCATAGGGAGAAATCAATCAGGTGGATTGGGGAGCAACCATGGTACCAAATATGGTAGCAAAGACATAAACAAATCTAGGTGGGAGAAGTACCTTCCTCGCTAAGAGGGAGTGTGGAGGCATGGTAGAATTACACAAGTACTTCCACATAGGCTCGATATTTATCATTTGGAAGTCGTCCAAATCCTTCTAACTATGATACTTTACTTTAATTAAAGTAATTATTAAAGTAAAGTTCTTTTATTAGTGATTTGAGTTTTGTTTAAGGAAATGATTTAATTAGCATTAGTGAATTAAATAATAGTCGTTGATCTCAAGTGGGATGAGAAGTAATCTCAACCATAATTCACTCTGAATATTAGGGTTAGGTCATAACTCAATATTATAAAAGAAAGGCTAGGGTAAAGGAGAAGACACTTTTACGTAGAGATAACAAAGAAGTACTTTTGGTAGTGTGGATTCATTCGAGAGTGTAGAAGAAAAGAAGGACTTTTCTTACATAATGTATGAGTGAGGAGATCTTATTGATTGGGTGACGAGCATTTCATCCAAGTGTTGATGCAAAGAGGGTTGGATCACAAAGGAATGTGATTCAAGGAGATGTTGTATAGGTGGAGAAGGACTTCCATCAAGAGATCATGTAGGCCAAGGAGAAGAGAGAGTAGAGGCAGTGACAAGTGGGTTTCAATCGATTGAAGTCAGAGGAAAGGGTAGCCCTACAAAGTTTTTTGTACAATATTTCTGAGTGTGTACACGGGTGCTAGTGGAGACATGCATGTATATGCAGGTGTGAAGAAGGAAAGGCATGTACACCTCGAAAAGCATGCAATATATAGGTCATACAACAAATCAGACTTTGTTGGGTTTGTTTATAGTTGTGTTTCTCTCAATGGGCCATGAGCCCTAATTTTACCATAATAAAATCATGTGTATTGTTTTTCCTCCAGGGTTTTTCCAGGGGTTTCTACCCAAAAATATTTGTGTCTTGTGTGTGATATTTTGGTTTCCTTATTTATTCTTCCACTGTAATGTTTAGTTGATAACTTAGTTGTGATTTGATTCAATAAGTGATTTATTTGGAATTAATTGTCAAGTGTTGGGCAGAGGGATAAAATCAACAAGATAAAGTTTGGGTACACACTCGGTTGGTTTGGTGTGTGACAAAATTCAGTGTCATAATTGTTGTGCAGACCTCGGAGAGTCCAGGCGTAGAGTTCATTGGTGAACCGAGCACTTTGGCAAGGCAGTTGAACATAAGATTCGTCACACGACTTGTCACAGATATAACCGTAGAAGTGGTTATGAAGGGGAGTAGTTCTAGGTGTAGAAAGTTGAATCACTTGGGTGAAAGACTTGAGGTGACCTAGAGGAGCTCTACAACATGCAGTTGTTTGGGCACATTTCCATCATGACATCTTCGTGCCATGGATTATCGAGAATAACAATCGAGTTGAGTTTGGTTGTTGGACGAGTGGGTAGATTGCAACCTTCATATGAGGTAGCTCTTCACAAAGTTACAAAAACCGATTAAGAACAGTATGAATTGATAGTTGGGTGATGGGTGGATGGTTCCTTGAAGTGGAAGTAGTCAGGGTGCGGAGATGGAAACGCATTGTAGATGAGTTTGACTAGTTGCATGCAAAGTTTGGGACTTAGATGGATTTTTGAAGTGAACAGATGGAATCTATCTTATATCGCAATGAAGTTATTGCAAGCTTGTGGAGTTGCAGATAGTGATTGAGAGGAGTTAATGTGGAGAGTCGGTTGCTCGGGAAAGTGAAGGTCCAAGACAATAGACTTGAACCATGGGTGAAACGAAGGATGTCATTGGAAAGGTATGGTTGGTTTTGAGTTCTTGCATTTCCTAACTATTGCGGTGAGTTATTTGAAATAAATATGGATGACTTGGTGGTTCAAGTATATTCCATTTTTGTGGTGAAAACCAACAAACTTGAGGGTGACTCAAGTGGTGTAGATTCAAAGAAATATTGTAGCAATTTGGGACACCTTGATTGGGTGAATGTGTATAGATATTGAGGTTACCTACTTAGACGAGTCTCATGGTGGACTTAGGTAGATTTGGATGCAGTCATGGAGGTGGCTTGAGGAAGTTTCCTAACTCTTTGAGTAAGTATGGGCGTAGCAACAAGTTCATAGAAAAATCAGAGTGTCACATTCCCTTAGGAGGTGTACGATCATAAGGCACACTGTGGGGACATGCTAGATGGTATTAGAGAAAAATTTAAAGATAGTTTGTTGTGAAGGTAGTTCGATAAGAATGTTCACAAACTAGGTGAATCATTTGGTGGAGTGAATTGGTTCATCACAGACTTTGCAATAGACTTACGACATAGGTTTGGTTGACACTACGGTGGTGCTGAAATGAAGCACTTGGATAGGGTGGGTGATCATAGAACTCATCACATATTTCATTGCAGAACATGTCATTGACTTGTTTGCATAGACAGTTTGGGTACAGACTTAGTTGGTTTGGTGTGTGATAGAAGTCAGTGTCAGACCTGTTGTGCACACCTTGGAAATACCAAACACATAGTTCGTTGGTGAATGGAGCACTTGGGAAAGGTAGTTGAATGTAGGATTTGTCGCACAACTTGTCATAGATCTAACTGCAGAAGTGATCACAAAGGGGAGCAGTTATGGGTGGAGCAAGTTGAAGCACTTGGGTGAATGACTTGAGGAAAACTAGAGAATCTCTGAGTTGGTTGGGAACATTTCCATCATGATGTCTTCATACCATGCATCATAAAAAATAGAAGTTGATTTGAGTTAGGTTGTTGGATGAATGGGTAGATCACAACCTTTGGATGAGGTATCTCTTCGTAGAGTTACAATAGTCAGTTAGCAATAGTATGAATTAACAATTAGGGGGTGGGTGCATGGTACCTTAACGTGGAAGAAATCAAGGTGTAGAGATGGTAAGGAATTGGAGATGAGTTCAACCCGTTGCATGCGAAGTTTGGGACTTAGATGGATTTTTGAAGTGGATGTATGGACTTGGTCTTGTATCACAATGAAGGTCGTGGAGGTTTGTGGAGATGCAGATGGTGATGCGAAGGATTTCATTGGAAAGGTATGGTTGGTTTCAAGTTTTTGCATTTTATAAATGTTGTGGTGTGTTCTTTGAAGGGAAGACAGATGACTTGGTGGTTCAAGTGTATTATGTTTCCACGGTGAAAACCAATAGACTTGAGTGTGACTCAATTGGTGGATATTGAAAGAAGTATTTTAGCAGCTTGGAACACCTTGATTGGGTGAATGTGCGGAGATATTGGGGTCACCTACTTGGAAGATTCTCATGGTTAAATTTGTTCTATATCACTTGGTCTATGTTCTGCACATTAAGGTTGATTGCCATCAATTCTTGGTTGACTTATTTGCTGACTCCATCCATCTCCTAGAATGAAACTGCCTTGCACCTTCAACAAGTATCCAAATGTTGGAACTATAATCGTGACTGCCAACTCATCGCATGACCCAACAAATCTGGCTAAGGCACCAAGAACCAGGGCACCTCATCCATCCTCTCAAAATCACGACATACACACAAGTTCACCCCCAAGTTCACATAAGTTCAACACTTAGACATTTTTGAGGTTTTTGTTGAGGTTGCAGTAGCAACAACAAAAAAAAGAGTGATCATCGTAGTGGGGCAGTGGTATCTTGGACATTGCAAACATAGTTTGGGAAGAGATGTATTTCCATCGTAGCAGACAATTTGGTTGCATAAAACTTTAGGCAGAGGGTAGTGTGAATACTTGCACAGGTTGTGGATGATTGTAGTGCGAGTAGGAAACTTTGGGTTTACACTTCGGAGGGAAACTTGGGGTTTCCACTTTGGCATAATTTGGGGTTTCCACTTTGGCATAATTTGGGGTTTCCACTTGGCACGAAACTTGGGGTTTCTAGCAGACTTAATCGCATATGGAGGTATGATTTTGGGAAAAGGATTGGAGACATCAGATTTTTGTGGATGTTGTTGAGGACGAAAACAACTTGGAGTGGGGAAGAATGTAATTCTTGTGGTGCCAAGCCTGGGCATGCGCACTTCCACTGTTAGGTATGTGTTATATTCTTTGCATGTGTGTGTGTGAGCACGCCATATTTGATAATTGTGTTTGACAATCCCAACTTCCTTAGCCTTTTGTGTCATGTGCATCAGGTGCTTTCCTGGGGGGGATAGGATTTCCCCCCCTAGTTACGCACAACGTTCGGGGAAGCACCCTGAAATTTGATTTTGGGGCGATTTTCACTATTTTAGCGGATTTTTCTATTTTTAGCGGTTTTCTAAATTAATCCCGGATTAAGGGATTAGGGTTTTGGTAGCTACGAAATACCTAAAATATTGTATATGTTGTATTTTGAATGGCGAAATTAATATAATGAAGAATTGAAAGGTGCGGCACCAAGGAAGGCTGGTTTTCTCCCGGTTAAGGGTTTCCAGCATAAATCTCTTTGTAATGTGTGTATGAGCCATTGATTAATTTCTATTTTTCTTAGGAGAATATGTATGCATTGCTTTACTTCACGGGTTTAAAAATTATGTGTGGTATTAGAGCTCATTTTTTGCTTCATGGGGACGCCTTTGTTGCTACGGGTTTGGCTTAGTCTTGATAGATCAAGTTTATCTTGGGTCTGTGATAAACCTGGGCTCAGTGGGATCTTTTGCAGTGGTGATTTGAGTGTAGAAAGAGGAATGTCGAGCTCTTCTAGAATCGAGATTGATAAGTTCAACGGTAAACACTTTGAGCTATGGAAGCTCAAGATGGAGGACCTTCTTGTAGACAAAGAACAATGGATTGTTGTGGATCCTGTTACACAACCTACTAGTATGTAGTCTACAGGCACACAGTCTATTGGCACACAATATTCTGGTACACAAACTACTAGTACATAACCTATTGGTATGTCAAAGGAAGATTGGGAGAAATTGGATAGAAGAGCAAGGAGTACTATTCGACTCTGCCTGGAAGATTTAGTGTTGTTGAATGTCTCGGGAGAATCTATAGCCAAGGAACTATGGGATAAGTTAAGGAATTTGTATCAATCAAAGTCCATGGTAAACAAGTTGTTTATTTGAAAGAAGTTGTATCATCCTAGGATGGAAGATGGAGATTCTGTGACAAAAGATCTAAATGCCTTCAATACTTTGGTATGTCAACTTGTCTCTGTTAATATTATGATTGCAGAAGAAGATAAGTGCATTAATTTTTTGTGTTCTTTTCCAGACTCTTGGGATATTCTGGTTGTAGCAATTGGTGGTACCACTCAATCTACATTGAAGTATGATGATGTAGTTGTATCCTTGTTATCTGAAGAGATGAGGCAGAAAGTCATGGATGGTCAAAGCACATATGATTTATTTGTAAGAGATTGTACCCAAGACAAGAATCCTGGTAAGTATTTGAGGGGGAGATCTAAATATAAAGGTTGATCGAAGTCTCTAGGAAAATATTTTAGGAAATGTTGGAATTGTGGTAAAACAGGGAATTATAAGAAAGATTGCAAGTCTAAGGACGATAAACCAAAGGGATCTGATAATGCCTCTTCCATAGATGTAAAAAGTTCCACTGAAGAAGGAGGTGATGTTTACCTCACATATATAGGTACACATGCATACCGTGGTGTATGGTTGATTGACTCAAGTGAGTCATATGAATCCTCACAGGGAGTGGTTCTATGAATATGAAAAGTACGATGGTGGTGATTTATTCCTAGGAGATGACTCGACAACCAAAATCATGGGACATGGAAGGGTTAAGTTGTTGCTAAAAGATGGAAGGATTAGAACTCTCCCTAGGGTTCTGCACATTCCAAAACTAGCTAGGAGCCTAATATCTGTAAGCAAGTTGGATTATGAAGGTGTGGATGATGTATTTGGAAAGGGCACTTGCAAGATGGTACAAGGAGCAATGGTGTTTATGAGGGGATTTAGGTGTGGAACTATGTACACGTTGTTGGGAATAACTTATACTAATGAGTATAATAGTTCTATTGTCCCTGAGCAGAGAAGTAAAGAAGACAAGACCAATACTATCCTTGGAAAGAAGACCATGTTGTGGCATCAAAGACTGGGGCATATTGGAGAAAAGGGACTTTGAACACTACATCGTAAAGGTATGGTTGAAGGTATGTCTAATTGCACTCTGGATTTTGATTTCTGTGAACATTTCATATATGGTAAATAGAATCGAGTACGATTCCCATATGGTGCTACAAGAGCAAAGGGGATCTTAGAGTTGATACACAATGAAGTGTTTGGACTTGTGCCTATTCCATCACTAGGTAAATATGTGTATTATGTTTCATTCATAGATGATTTCTCAAGGAACATATGGATTTATTTTCTTAGAAATAAATATGAGGTATTTGATAAATTTAAAGAGTTTAAGGCTCTGGTAGAAAAACAGACAGAGAAGAAAATAAAGGTATTGAGGATAGATAATGGTGGATAATTCCTAGGAAATGAATTCGAAGAATTTTGTAAGAAGTGTGGTATAGAAAGAAATAAGACTACTCCATACACACCTCATAAGAATGGAGTTGCAGAAAGGATGAACAAGACACTGATGGAAAAAACAAAGAGCATGCTTAGTGGTGTCGATTTAGGACAAGAATTATGGGCATATGTAGTGGGTACAACATGTTACCTGGTTCGAAATCGATCACCCTCATCAGCGTTGGATGATAAAAATACACACGAGGTATGGACTGGTAAGAAACCATATCTTGAACATATCAGAGTGTTTGGTTGTGATGCTTATGTACATGTTCCAAAGGAAAATAGAATTAAGCTGGATAATAAAGTTGAAAAGTGTATCTTTATTGGTTATAAATATGGTGTGAAAGGTTATAATATTTGGAATCCATAAACTAAGAAGATTGTTTATAGTCGGGATGTTGTTTTTAGAGAGGTGAAATATTTTCCCAAACAAGAATTCCTACCAAGGAAAGAAGAACCTGAAAAAATATAGGTTGAGTTGGATGATGCAAAATCTGAATCAACTGAAGAAGATGAAGCATAAGAAGAAGAAACTCATACCCCAGTATTGAGGAGATCAGTGAGGGAAAGTAGGCAACCATAAAGGTATAGTCTACCTAATTTTTGTTCTAATTTTTCTTTATCTTTTACTGATGATGATCATAGAACTGTCATGGAAGCAGTGAATTCAGAGGATAATAAACTCTGGAAGAAGGCCATGGTTGAAGAAATGGATGCCTTGGATAAGAATGAGGCATGGGATCTAGTTGAGTTGCCAGCTGGAATAAAATATATTGGTAGAAAATGTTTGTTTAAGAATAAGTTTAATGCAGAAGGAAAATTGGAGAAATACAAAGTTTGGTTAGTAGCGAAAGCTTATTCCTAGGTAGAGGGAATTGACTTTGATGAGATTTTTTCTCCTATTTCCAAGTTAAATTCTATTATATTTCTTTTATCTATTGCTGCTACTTTTGATCTTGAAGTGGAACAAATGGATGTGAAGAAAACATTCCTACATGAGGATCTAGAAGAAGAAATCTACATGAAGCAGCCAGAAGGATTTGTAGTAAAGGGAAAGAAAGAGTTGGTCTGTAAGCTAAAGAAGACACTATATGGTTCGAAGAAATCACCTAGGATGTGGTACCAAAATTTTGACACATACATCCTTAGATTGGGATTTGTGAGAAGTAGGGATGATCATTGTGTATATTCCAAGAAGTTTGGTAATCACTTCATTTATGTAGCGTTGTATGTTGATGATATGTTGCTGGTAGGAAATAACATGGATGTTATCAAGGAGGTGAAATTGCAGCTATCCTCCAAATTTGTCATGAAGGATATCAGTGCTGCTAACTTCATTATGGGAATGGAGATTAAAAGATATCATGCAAACATGAAACTCTGGTTGAATCAGAGAAAATATGTTGAGACAATATTATAGAGGTTTAATATGCATGGAAGTAAACCGGTCAAGGTTCCTATTCCTGTAGGTGTAAAGTTATCTGCATATCAGTGTCCCAAGAAACAGGAAGAAGAAGAGGACATGTCCCATGTTTCGTATGCCAATGTGGTTGGCAGTTTGATGTATGCAATGGTTTGTACTAGACCAGACATTGCACATGCAGTGGGATTTTTGAGAAGGCATATGTCAAAACCAGGGAAGGAGCATTGGACAACAATAAAGAGGGTCTTCATGTATTTACGTGGCACTACCAATTATGGATTGTGAAACCAAGGAAGATCGGGATTGGATAGAGTTTTGGACATACATGGGTTTGTTGATGCAAATTGGGCTGGAGATCTGGATCACAAAAGATCTACAAGTGGGTATGTGTTTAACCTATTTGGAGGAGCAATCAGTTGGATTATAAAAAGACAAGATGTAGTGGCACTCTCAACTATAGAAGTTGAATACATGGCATCCACTCATGCAAGCAAGGAAGCAGTATGGTTACAAATATTGTGTTCAGGTATTGGGTTGGTACAACAAGCAATGCGATTAGATTTTGATAGTCAGAGTGAAATCTTCCTAGAAAATAAGCATGCTTATCATTCGAAGATAAAGCATATTGATGTTCAGTATCACTTTGTGAGAGACATGGTTGAAGAAAAGAAGGTGTTTTTGGAAAAGGTTGACACTTTGAAGAATGTTGCAGATTCATTGACAAAGTATGTGAGCACAGAGAAGTTCTCTTGGTGTAGAGTAACAATGGTCATTGCTTCCCTAGATTGTTGACTATTTAATCCTATGAACCCCTGTATGCAAAGAAAAAAACAAGTGGGAGAATTTTGGGTATGTTTTATATTCTTTGTATGTGTGTGTGTGTGGGCGTGCCAAATTCGAAAACTACGGTTTTTGATATTTTAGCGGATTTTTCTATTTTTAGCGGGTTTTTAAATTAATCCAGGATTAAGGGATTAGGGTTTTGGTAGCTACAAAATACCTAAAATATTGTATATATTGTATTGTGAATGGTGAAATTAATATAATGAAGAGTTGAAAGGTGTGACACCAAGGAAGGTTGGTTTTCTCCCGGTAAAGGGTTTCTAATGTAAATCTTTGTGTGTTGTGTGTATGAGCCATTGATTAATTTTTGTTTTTCTTAGGAGAATATGTATGCATTAATTTACTTCACAGGTTTAAAACTTACATCCACCACAAACCAAAATGAAGGAAATCGGGCAGGAAGGACGCTTGATGCATTTGAAGAAAAACAATCTTCATATATAGGGAGAGTTGGGGTTCCTTGACTATGCGATGCACCAGGGGGTGACTTCACCCAAGATGCTTTGCGACACAAGTTAGAATATGAATGGTTTGATGAAGGTTCGAGGGAAAGACTTGGGCACTCCACTAAACAAATGAATCGACTAAGGCATGAGGAGGTCGCACCTAGATAAATCATATAGACTTGGTGATGTGTCTTGCTCACAACGGGTTGATTAGATAGATGGGGGTGTTTTTCATGATTTCGATGGGTTATCTCGATGACAGAATGAGGAATTCGGTGGCTCGTCTAGGAAATCCAACCAAATGCACCCACATGAGAGGTTGACCCAACTTTGTGAAGGGGAATGACTTGGTGAACCGATAGGTCGGATCACCCATGGGAATAAAGACGTGACACTTGACATGGATCAACAACTATAAAGCCACACGAGTGCAAAACTAAGGAGGGAAGCTTGGAAGAGAGCAAGAGAAGCTCTACGGTTTTGAGGCAGGCTTAGAAAAAAAATGGGAGAGCTCCCTCAAGGAGCCAAGTCACTCCACATGGGAGGACTTGTGTTTCCTTGAGGTGATTATGTGATGGAGATGGGGCGACCTTCTTTTGGGACAGTTTTGGGAAGTCTGGAAACATAGGTCTATTGGAGGCAGAATCGAAATATGTGAAGTCTACGGTAACAAAGAGAGAGAAAATCATCTGTTGAGGGCACATCTGAGGTGCACCGTAGGAGGTTGTGGAGACGGTTGTGACATAGAGTCTTGGTAACGAATCTGTGTATGAGTGTCTTGGTGAGGTGATGTGAGTCATTTGACTCCAACCAGTTGTAAACCGAGTTGGTAGTGCTCATATTGTAACTTGTTTGCAATAAAAAAGACTTAGTTGAGTGTTAGGCATGGTTCATGCCACCTGCACTATTTATGTGTATGTATTTCATTTGTTCTATATTTTTTCTCTTGGTTTCTCATGTTCATGGATGTATCCTTATATATGACTAAGTGTTAAAGTTGTTAACAATTGTCTAAGTATACAAGAGTTGCACTAGAGTAGGAGTGTGACTCACCGATAGCCTAGAATAGAGTGTGGGTATGATCTAGGTGAAGAGACGTAGTCCAGATGAAGTATCCTTGGTGTTTCCAAACAACCAAGTGTGAAATGTCATGGTGTTGCATGTCCTCAAGAGGTGTATGATCATAAGGCACACTGTGGGGACGTGACGCCTATGACATTGCATAGAAAACATATTAGGATACCATGGAAAATGTTTTTGGACTTAGAGGTGCATACATTTCATATTTGTATTTGGTGCAAGGTCGACATGCAAAAGAGTCTCCAAATCAGGGTTTTAAAAAGGCATGTTAAATTGGAACTTGCATAATTTTTTATTGGAAGATTCGTTTGAGGTGGTTCAAAAAGTGTGTGTTGATAGATCAAAAATTACCTTGATTAACTATAGGGATTATCCCTGGTGAGAAATCCCTAATAGACCTCACACCATTTGGATTAGGGAACCCAACCAGATTCTGGCTCGACAACCATTATAGGTTTTGGGGTTTACCTATTGTGGCCTAGTCCACTGGTGAAGGTTTATAAACTAAAGAATGAAATGCACCTAATATAAGATGAAATTTCATGTGTCTAGAAATGACTAATGATAACCAAGAAGTAAATGATTGCAAATTGATAATATTCTCACATTAATATAATAATCTACATTCCAATGCTTAGATATTCATATAAACATTTCCAAAAAATAGAAATAAGAATGCAACAAATGCACATAAGAATAGTCTATAGAGTGAGAGAAATTTTTACACAAATCTAGTGCAGAGAAAAAGTAAGAGAATAGTCCACGGTAGATGCAACAAAAGAGTTAGAGTTATCTAGAAAATAACTTGGCCAAAATTGGCTTCTCCTCGTCAAATTTCAAGTAGTAGTACATGAAAGCTCCAAGATCCAAGATCCAATTTCCTCCAATATTGTGACTCTATTTATTAAAATTCCTCTTGAATATTGGTCTTCTACCTTCTTGATGATTTAATTTCTATGGACAAACTTTTGTCCTTATCAAATAGGATGATGATGACACACTTACAATAAAAATATTCATAAATTACATTTTTTTTTGCATCATGTGCACTTACATCTCAATTTTTTTTTCCATAAGTGCTTGCAGGCCAACATTGTTCATAACATAAGTTTGCCTCATACAATACAGTTGATGACTTACACACCACAAGTCTCGTTTCTTATTTTCTTGAAACCTTGTATATAGTGGTAAAAAACTACAACCATGAAGTTTTTATATATAAGTTTAAAGGCTTATGATATTGTGGTGTCGTTAATCCAATGAGATCTTGTTTTCCCTTGCAAAATATTAGCCGATTGCCAATTTCATTTCATATGTAAAAATTCCTTTCAAAAAGTGTAAGATGTGCTTCAATAGATTAATGCAATATTCAACTACTCTAGCTTAGTGCTATAGATCTTCCATACTTGTTCTTTGATAGTTTCTCATGTGATGGCACTTCATCCTTTTCTGTAGATCACAATTACAGAGCCACTGATGTATTTTAACGGGTCCTCCTCTCCATGATGTCTAGTGTTTATGTTTTCGTTGGTAACTCCTTCATACATTATATATTCTCTCTTGCGCCTAATGATACTTGACAAAAATTATATATTCTACCGAAATCGTATCAAAATCCATAACTAAATATTGGTATATTTTTTGAATAATTTTTAACTCACTCCCATTTGTATGAAAGATGTGTGATTAATATATTAATTTTTTAAGTTGAAGTAATTATTTATTTTAAAGGTAACGTGGACATTACAAAGAGAAGAATGTTTTGTTGGGTGTTGTGTACAATTGATGTAAAATGTATTTTTTCGATTTTGGAATATGGTAAAGATAAATTTGTTATTTTGATAGATGTCGATATTGGAATATGGTAAACATAAATTTGTTATTTGAATAGATTTACTATTGCTTGAAACAAATTTGTTTCTTTCCAAAACTCTTTTGAGTGTCATGAAACTATTAAAAAAAAAATATTATATCATAATTATATTAAAATTTGAATATTTTTTTTAACCCATTTCATCTAGAGTTTTAATCAAGATTGAATATGTTCAAATTTTGCACAAACAAAAGTCACATCATTACAAATGTGCAAATGGTCAAATCTGAAGACATTTTGGGTGTTCCAAGTGTTCACACTTACACATAGTAGAGTTTCAATCAAGATTGAATATGTTCAAATTTTGCACAAACAAAAGTCACTTCATTACAAATGTGCAAATGGTCAAATCTGAAGACATGTTGGGTGTTCCAAGTGTTCACACTTGCACATAGTAGAGTTTCAATCAAGATTGAATATGTTCAAATTTTGCACAAACAAAAGTCACATCATTACAAATGTACAAATGGTCAAATCTGAAGACATGTTGGGTGTTCCAAGTGTTCACTCTTGCACATAGTAGAGTTTCAATCAAGATTGAATATGTTCAAATTTTGCACAAACAAAAGTCATATCATTACAAATGTGCAAATGGTCAAATCTGAAGACATGTTGGGTGTTCCAAGTTTTCACTCTTGCACATAGTAGAGTTTCAATCAAGATTGAATATGTTCAAATTTTGCACAAACAAAAGTCACTTCATTACAAATGTGCAAATGGTCAAATCTGAAGACATGTTGGGTGTTCCAAGTGTTCACACTTGCACATAGTAGAGTTTCAATCAAGATTGAATATGTTCAAATTTTTCACAAACAAAAATCACATCATTACAAATGTGCAAATGGTCAAATCTGAAGACATGTTGGGTGTTCCAAGTGTTCACACTTGCACATAGTAGTGACATGTACACAGAGCTTGAATTCGTGCTAGTTGTTCCAGTTGTTCACACTTGCACATAGCAGTGACACTTGCAGAGAGCATCCCAGTGGTGTGATGGTTGGTTGTGTTTTGTGAAGCCACACATTCAAGCATGCATTTTACCCTACCATCCTTTCCCATACTCGGCTCGTTGCTATTCTTGGCCACTTTTGTTACAAAGATGATGGCATCCATCCATTCCACAACTTTTCCATTGTGAAAAAGCCAACATTTCGCTTAGTTTGAAAAGTATTGGTAACGGGAGAATTAAACATTGCAACGTTGCAGGGCATTGTAGATATTCATAGTGGGTGTTGTTGAACCAGTGTATCAATGTAGCAAGCATAAGCATTGCTTTTATGAAACAACAACAATAACAATGAGGGATGAAATGAGAGGATGCAAGGACAAAGAATCTATGGAAAGCTATATGTGTGTGTGTGTGAAATAAACATGAAGCAAAAGCTATGAAGGTGTACCAGATGCAACTTGATGAATTGTGTCGAAACTAGGAAGCAAATCATTAAGTAGTCGTGAATCTATATAGTTTGCATCACATGCATTTAGGAGGCGAACCTACATAGAGGTTCCTTTAAGGTCCCATGAAATTTCTGTAATGATTTGGTAAGTTTTTCCATTGGGAAACCTTTAGTAACCTACTTGTCTTGGTCATCCATCACTATACTTCATCACTTCATAGTACAATTTTACGCAACGAGTGTAGAGAAGAAAGGTATGTATGTAAATTATGCCTTACTTGGCGATAATATTGTTATTGTCGATAAGGAGGTGGCAGATGAATATCTAACCATTATGGATGCTCTTGCGATGGAAATATGGATGCTCTAGAGTTTGTTGAGTGAGTGTAAATTCACAATTCTACTTAGAATGAAAGTGTTGCTTTCACATAAGGTTCACGGGTTTTTGCTCAGCCTCTGCAATGATAATCTCTAATCGAGGAGAAACATCAAACTCATCACAAGACAAATTAATGGGGTTGGATGAGGAGTATCACCTTCATGGCCACCTCCATCTCCAAACAATCATCATTTTGAACCCATTCTAGTGCTAGTGTGCTCTCTCCAGGGTAAGCTTCCTTATCCAATTTTAACTATAATTTACAAATGCATATAAAATTATGATATATGTTAATGTTGGAAAAAAATGGACCTAATACATAGAAAGTAAAAAAATCATTTAACATGGAAGAAGGAATGACCTTGCTATGGATATTAGATGCATTCACGTAAAACATTGCAAAACTGCAACATTGCTTCTCCATATAGTGAGGGCGATGAATAGATAGAGAGTGTAACATATAGAGTTTGAATTGATATACAGGGTTATGAATAGCCAGGGCGATGAATAGATAGCCAAGGTGGCGATGAATAGAGAGAGTGTGTAATAGGTAGGGTCTGAATTGATATGCAGGGTTATGAATAGCCAGGGCAGTCAATAGATAGATGTCTCAAGCTCTATGTGATGACAAATAAATATTGTAAGCAAAATATATTAACATATCTCTAATATATTTATTCATTGACTTTTGACAGAGCATGACAAATCATAGGTGTTAATACGCTCTGCCTAACAAAGTATAGGTTTTAATGCACTATGTTGCTAATCCGACAATAAAAGGTGAAAGTTAAAGTCTAATAATATCGTAAAAAAATAAAGTTTTATTTATTTATTTTAATTAAAATGAAAATATTATTGAAAGTGACATATAAAATAGGAATTTTTTTAAGTCAAAGATAAAACTAATAGCCAATCAACAATTAATAGATTACTATAGTCATGAACTTCAATAAGAACTGGTATAAATCGATTGCTATAGTCGTAACCTTATGCCAAGACTAATAAAGTAAGGTTCAAAATATAGTAATTAGAGACTAGTAAGGCTGCATAGACTAGTTAGGCAAGGTTCAAAATATAATAATTAACACCAAGTTTACAATATGCTAAAACATTTTTATGTGCACCCTTTTGTCCTATACGCTTTCCATCCACTTTGGTTGGTCTCCTATTAAAAACATGTTTAATGTGCCACCTAAATTTGTCTTATTCACAACTCATTACCCTCCTACCTTATCTAATTCACACCTTGTTTTATACGCTCCACTTAACACCTATCGCATGAATTTTTACGGAAGCGATATTTATCGCATTACGTTTTTTGAGCTATTGTATCACACGTTTTTTAATGATATGATACATTTTTTCGCATTGATTTTTTTGGAGCTATACACCATGTTTCATGTGAATTATTATACCTGCCTATGGCAGAGTATATGGTAATTGGAATCATATCATGGGTAAATAATGGCTTCTCCTAGCCACGGGGGCGGGAATGATTATTTGAATCGTGAACTTCTTGGAGTGGTCTCTAATGGCGTCGGGGAGTACACAGGGTGTAGGGCTGGCATCGAGTAGTCTGGTTTACACTTCTTAGTCCATCAGGTTTTTGTAGAGGCATTAATGTCATCTTTTTGGAGTGGTTTTGGGATTTTTTTGTGGTTTAAACAGTGATGGTGGTTTTGTAGAAAATTGCGCGATTGGAACGTGATTTAGTCCTGTTTTTTTTTTTTTTTTTAGGCACTTGCGACTTATCTATTTTAGGGAACTAGTTAGTTGAGTTCCATGTTGGGGTGCGCTAATGCTTCTAGCCAAATGGCGCTTGGGTCATTTATTTATAGTTTGGATCATTAACTTTTTTGTGTGTGTTTTTTCGGGCACATTACTGTATCTTATTAATTGTCTAGGGGCTTGTATGGCCTCTACGATCTCGCCAATTGCCGAAGCAAACATCAGCGCACTGATGAATGTGGCTAACAAAGTAGTTTGGAAGGCTATGGGTCTTTTCGACCAGGTGGATTCAACAGGGCTTTGTACTGACATAATTAATCCGCACATTACTCACTCTCAATTACCTCTACCTTCACACACTACCCTTAGTTCTAGTCCTGCTCTGTCTTTTGCAACGTATTTTTAGTCATCTTCAGGGTTTCCAGAGTTGTCTGAGAATTTTACTGTGGCACGGTCTAGAGAACATCGGTGTAAGGTTAAGTCTACTCCAAATAATTCAAAGGAAGGTGTTAAGAGTGCAAAGAACTCCGAGTCTAGGCGCAGCTTGTGGAGGAAAAATAAAATTGTCCATAAGATGGTGTTAGGCTTGGATGTGGGTCTTGTCGAGACCTGCAAGTTAGTGCTATGTGGTCTAGTTGGTAGAATTTCATACATATTTTTTTTTTAAGTTTCCTTGTTGGAGTGGGTGGACCTCACCTGGAAGCCTTTGTTAGGATACTCCCCGAAGCTAATTTTTTTGACCAAAGGATGGATAGGTTTTATCTGTAATTCTCCTGAAGACCCCGCTTAGTTATTAGCTCATCGTTGGATGATTGGTGGCTCCAACCTTATGATTAAGCATTGGCGTGCGACCTTTAACTCAGAGACGAAGTATTTCCAATTTCGGTGTCTGTGGGTTTTACTCCCTGGTTTACCACTACCGTTGTGGATTGCGAATGCCCTGGAAGCTATCAGTAACTCTTTAGGCACATTCGTTTCACTAGGTGACTCTATTCTTTCAGTTGCAAATAGAAAAATGGGGAAGATTTTGGTGGATATGGACGTCCACGGAGGTCTTTCGGAGCTCCTAGAGGTTGAATGGAGGGGACACAGACTAGTCTAGAGACTGGACTATCTCGATATCCCTTTCTGTTGTAGCAACTGTCATGGTACTGGTCATCTGAGGAGTACTTGTATGGGAAGAGTGGAAGAGGAAATTTTGGAAGACATTGTTCTTCATAGGGACATGGAAGACATAAACGATGAAGTAGCTTCAACAAGAGTCGATTACCGATTTCCACAGTCGGAGCATCAGTCCCTGCTGGAACGAGATGTTTCTTTTACCGGTAAGTTACACTTTTATTGTCCGACGCTTTTTAATACCTTATCCTTATTGGATAGAGAAGCTCTAAAGTCCTCACCTGTTTTAAACTAACTTCACTCTTTTGTGGTGCTACCCTTGGGGGAAGATTTTGACTCTCCTATATTAAATCCTTTGCACTTTCCTTCCTCGCCTATATCCAACAGCCTATCGTTGGGGGGTCTGGGTGGTTCTATTGGTAAATATTTATGTGTTCGGAAGGATCTACCTATTGTTGTTTACCAGCATATTAGTCCTGGACCACTAGCGGACCGGGAACCTACTCATTCCAACTCCTCTGTGGATACTCAACAGGGGGTTTCCCCCTTCCCAGTCGAGACTGTTTCAATTCCAGGATGTCATGAATCTGAGGAGGGAGATTTCTCCTTGTCTGTGGTTTTGGATTCCTTGATCCCCTTTCTCCGTGATAATAACCCTCCAGCACAGTTACCTACCTTCTTTGGGAATGCTATCATTGATTTGTCTTCTTCCTCTGGGGATCTTATCTTAGAGTCTCCCCATCAGGTTGATTCAACAAAAGAATACTCATGGTCTCAGGGACTTGGAATTGAATATTCTTTGATCAAAACGAGAAGTTCAAGGAAGAAGTTACAATCATCAAACTCCATTTCCTTAGGCATTGATCCTTCCTCTTCTGACAGTGGGGCACTTAGAGCAATGAAGGCCCTAGCAAGGGATAAGTAATGATTTTTATGTCATTAAGCCTTAGAGGGATTGGAGGCTCCCTAAAATTTTCCTCGTTCTGGCGTGCCTTCGAAACTACACATCCAAATATTGTATTCCTACAGGAAACAATGGTTCATGAACAAAAATCTCGGTTTTATATGCAAAAGTTTCGTCCCTCCTGGTTAATTTGTGCAGTGAGTTCGGTAGGCTCTTCAGGTGGTCTTCTGGTTTCATGGGATCCACACCTTTTTAGTTTGGTTCCATTCCATACTTGTGGCAGGATTTTGTTAACATGGTCGATTAATGCTACTAAGAGGAAGATCAATATTGTTAATGTATATGGCCCGTGTCTAGAGCGTAAAATGTTCTGGACGAATCTGGAAAATAATGGTATGTTATCTCTAAAAAGTCTAATGATTGTGGGGGACTTAAATCTTACATTTTCAATGGGAGAAATTTGGTGAGGATCTGCGTCTTTGGGACAACTTGCAGCTTTCTTTATTTCTCTTTTTCAAAATCATAAACTTATAGATGTTCAGCCCCACAAGTTGGCACTAACATGGTGTAATGGTCGTTCGGGTAGCAATATGATTGCCAAGCGATTGGATAGGTTTTTGGTATCGAAGGACCTATTTCAGAGTGTCAGTTTGTACAGAACTTGGGTAGAATTTCCTTATGTATCGGACCATGCACCAATTATTTTGCAATTGGAGAACTCTCTCCTCCCAAAAGCATACCCTTTTAAATTTCACTCTCAGTGGCTTAGAGAAAAATACTTTAATGATTTAGTGCATGAACTATGGAACGACCCAAAATTCTTTCAGGAATCAGACTGTCAACGTCCTTTTATTTGGAAGCTGAAGGACCTAAAAGTTATTACAAAGTGATGGGAAAAATATAAAAAGGACCGAGATGCAAAAGCTCTAGATTACTTGGAAGGTAATATTAAACTATACATTCAAAGGCTCTCAAAGGGTTTTACTTTTCTTGAGGTGGAGTCTACTCTTATTAAATTTGAAGCTGAAAGGAACAAACTCTTAAAATATCAAGAGGATTTGTGGTGCATTTCGAGTCAGGCCATTTGGGTCCAAAGTGGAGATCAAAACACTAAGTTATTTCATTAGTTTGTTAACCACAGGAGGAATAAAAAACATATATGGGAGATTTGTGATGATTCAGGAACTGTTCATAAAGGTCAGGAAGCTATAGCGGTTGAGGCTGTAAATTATTTCAGGAGTTTCTTTAAGTCTTCATATAATGGTATATCTACAAATCATGTTGGAGAGGTGATTCTGTTCAAAAAGATGATAAATGGGGATGAAGAGAGAGATCTTTGTAAGCGTGTAACACTAGTGGAATTGAAATCGATTCTTTATTTGTTTAAAAAAGACAAAAGCCTCGAGCCTGATGGCTGGACTGTGAAATTTTTCTTACATTTATTTGATCTTGTAAGTGAGGACCTTTTGGCAATGGTGGAGGAAGCTCGGACCTGTGGATGCATAGTTGGAAGCATTAACTCTACGTTTTTAGCATTGATCCCTAAATTCAATAAACTTCAACATTTTGAGGATTACAGTCCAATATCGCTGTGTAATCTGGTTTACAAGGTGATCTCCAAAGTGATAGAAAATCGGATAAAACCGATTCTATCAAGAGCTTTATCGATAGAACAATTAGGTTTCCTGGAGGGGCGCCAGATCCACAATGCAATTGGTACAGCTCACGAGTGTATTCATAGTATTAAGAAGAAAAATTTAAAGGCTCTCATCTTAAAACTTGACTTGTAGAAAGCATACAATTGTATTGGTTGGGACTTTCTTAGGATGGTTTTACTTCAAATCGGGTTTGGAACGCAAATGACTAATTGGATTATGGAGTACGTGAATACAACATCCTTTGCAGTTCTAGTTAATGGGGAGGCAGTCAATTTTTTTAAAAGTGGTAGAGGTTTGCTTCAGGGGTGCCCGTTGTCACCACTCCTCTTTATTTTGGTGATGGAAAGCTTGAGTCTATTATTAAAAACAAGTCAGGAAGAAGGAATCTTAAAATGCATTAAAGTATCGAGAGTTATAAAGATTCTACATATTTTATTTGTAGATGATATATTAATCTTATCAAATGCTACAGTATAGGAATGGAAAGAAGTCGAGAGACTTGTTCTGTTGTTCTGCTCGGCTACTGGATTATTGATTAACCATTTAAAATCGACGCTTCACTATTTTGGACTTATGGAACCAAAAATTTAGTCTTTCAAACAGTTTCTTCCTTATAGTTTCTCTGACTTATCTGTGGGTTTCAAATACTTGGGTTATTTTTTAAAGGTCGGTTTACAGAAGACCAAGGAATGGGTGTGGCTTCTATCAAAAATTGAAAAGAGGATAAAACATTGGAGCTATAGATGGATGTCTCTAGGGGGTAGGTATACTCTTTGTAAAGCAGTCTTGGAAAGTCATCCCGTCTATTGGTTATCCTTGACATCTATCCCGCTTTCTATTCTACATAAGTTAAGGAAATTACTCTTCAAATTTTTATGGAACGAGAGTGGTGAATCAAAACATTTTCATCTTTGTGGATGGGAGATACTTGCGCAACCAAAGTGCTTTGGAGGCTAGGGGTTTCGTAATGTCTTTTCCTTTAGCAAAGAGCTGGTTGCTTCGACTTTGTGGTGTGTCCTAACCAAAGATGGAATTAGGCATAAAGTGATTAAGGGTAAGTATTTTCCATATATCACTGTCAACAATTGGGTCATATCAGTATCTTTTCATCAACCAAGGGCTTCCAAGATATGGAACAACCTTATAAAATCGGTCCATTTGATTAATAATTGGATTTGCTGGAAGCCCGACACGGGTCATCATGTGGCTCTTGGAAGGGATAGAATTCTGGGCCTGGGAAGCTCATCCTTTCTATCTGTACAACTCCTCAATGCTCTTAGACATAATCAATTCTCGGTTTTGGCTCAAGTATGGAAAATCCTTGAACATGATTCATTATTATCGACTTGGAGAAACAACTCAGATTTGATTCTTATAGGTAACCCGGCGGATGAATGGGATCGTTATAGACGGGCTCTTCAAGCATCAGGGATCACCCTATCGGAGAAGAAAGACGAGATTTTATGGATAGGGGGCGAATCCACAGGTTCTCTTTCGACAAAGAATGTATATGGGGCCTTATTTTCTACCCGAAATCAGTCAAGGATCACATGTTGGCATAAGCAATTGTGGAAGTGAAATATTCAACAAAAAATAAAACTTTTCTTGTGGTTGGTAGTGAAAAATAAGATTTTGACGTGGAAGAATCTCCAACTTAGAGGGTGGAAGGGTCCGGGACGATGCCATCTTTGTAAGAGTGATAGTGAAGATAGTGTACATCTCTTCATTTTTTGTCCTTTCATAAAACTGATATGGGAAAAATTAAAGTCTTTAAAAAAGAATCTTTAGGATTGGAGAGGAAATGACTTAGATGAATGCTTATCAAATTGGACATCGGATAAAAGTGCTTCTCCTTGTCTTGCGGCCAACACCTGTGTTTATTTGGAAAGAGAGAAATGAAACTATCTTTGAAGGTAAGGAACCTTCAGTATACTCGGTGGTCATAAAGACACTAGGAAATTATCATAACCCGATGAACACATTGGTCTTTCCTTCTTTATGCTCTTGCTGGATAGAAGAAACTCTCGAGTTTCTGATGGCTTATTTTGATGGTGCAGCACATGTGGATGGGTATTGTTGTGGTGCTGGGGGCATTATAAAATTCTCAACATCTACAGTTTATAAATGGTTTTTGAATTGTGGTGCTGGAACAAATACAAAGGATGAACTCATGGAGGTGTGGGCTACATTCTTCTTAGCAAATCATTTGTCCATTCAACAGTTATAGTTCCTAGGGGACTCAAAAGTCATCATAAACTGGTTAAACAAGAAGATTAATTTGTGTGTTAGCTCCCTTGAAGGCTGGAAACAAAGAATCGAGCTGCTAAGGAAGAAGTTTATGGCTATAAACTTTTATCACATTTATCGAGAATTCAACAAGGAAGCGGATGAGCAATCAAAGAAAGCGCTCCTAGTTTCTGAAGGCAATATTGAGATTCAAAAGTGGTCTAGCGGTTTGGCAGGCCAAGATATCATCATCAACATCTATTAGTGGTTCTTGCATTTTTTGGGGGAAGCCTGTTTTTTCAGTTTTAAGCTCAGTCGGAACATATTTATAGATTTCTAGTCTATGGTGGCAAGAGTTTTCTGACTTCTTTTTTGATGTATGTATTGGGAGATCTAGAGTCTCGTCAGACACTTCTATGACTCTTTTGAGATTGCAAGCTTATGGTATCTCTGAGATGTTTCAATCATTTTGGCCATCTCTATAAATGGTTGTCAAACTTGTGAATATAAAAATTATATTTCTATTAATATAATTTAATTGTGATAATTTTCTTATAGAAAAAAGAGTATATGGTAATTGGTTTGGAGTCAAACACTTTTAACTTTTAAATATTTTACAATTTTTCAAATTTTATTATAATTTTTAAAAAGTTTTCAAAATTTGATTTATTACACTGATTATTCTTTGAATTTAATTGTGATAATTTTCTTATGGAAAAAAGAGTATATGGTAATTGGTTTGGAGTCAAACACTTTTAACTTTTAAATATTTTACAATTTTTCAAATTTTATTATAATTTTTTTGAAAGTTTTCAAAATTTGATTTATTAAACTGATTATTCTTTGAATTTAATTGGAAAATAAATGTAGAATTTTTAAAATATAAATTTCTATTTTATAATTGGTTAATATTTATGATTATAAATTTTTTATGTTGTTTTATAACTATTTATCAAATAAGCAATAATTAAAAATTGAATTAGAAAATAAATGTAGAATTTTTAAAATATAAATTTCTATTTTATAATTGGTTAATATTTATGATTAGAAATTTTTTATGTTGTTTTATAACTATTTATCAAATAAAAAATAATTAAAAAATAAAGAAAAAAAAATGTGATGGAATATAACACCTGTCATCTGTAAACCCTATGCAAGAGTCTTAAATGTTCGATGCAGGCATTAAATATTTAATGTCAAAAACTATGGCATTAAATATAAAAAACTCCATCCATTCCCTTCACAGTGACTGCTAATTACAAGAAAAACCATTTTGTAATCATTCAGTCACATAAATCGTCAAACTATATATATAGACAGGAAATTTTGTATTATAAGTTTGGGAAAATGTTAATATTGAGTAGTCGTTATTTAAAATATAGACAGGAAAATTTTAAATTATATATATATATATATATATATATATATATATATATATATATATATATATATATATTGAATTATAAGTTTGGGAAAATTTTAATATTGAGTAGTTGTTTTTAATTTTTAATAGATTTTGAATTATAAGTTTGGGAAAATTTTAATATTGAGTAGTCGTTTTTAATTTTTAATAGTTTTTAAATTATAAATAAAAAAGAATTTAGAAAATTTATATTTGGAAAAATTTTAATATTAAGTAAATTAAAAAAGGTGGGTTAAATGTTTTATTTTTGGATTTTTTTGGCCAGAATTGGATGATGTATATATGGACAAAATCCTTATTTTTTGTTGTTTAAATTGCATTTTTGAATGCATACATGAATTCAGCTTGCTGAAAAACCCCTTGAAAACTAGAATTACACAAACTTAGCAACTCAAATTTGCAAAATCAAATGGAAAAAATAGCCAAAAAGAGTAAAAAGGTATAACATTTAGACTAAGCTAATTAAAAAAAAGAAATGGTCAAAAATATTCATCAACTAGATTAAAATTTGTAAATTAATTTGTATATAAATTAAAATGAATTTTGAAATTTTATGCCCAATTAATTGGTAGTAGATATTGAAAATAATATCTTGATGTCCATAAGCTTTATATTTGTAAGTGTGGCCTAAACTGGTATAAATATTAAATTTGTAAATGACAAAAATAATTATTTTATTTTATTTTCCCATTTTTTTTTTTTATGGAAGGATACTTTCAACATTTTTTCATAAAATAATGAAAAGCTTTAACATTCATCACCAACTATGCAGAACATAAATCTATTCTAAGAAAAATATTTTTTGTAAACACACTTTCAATTTTTTTTCATAAATATAGTGAAAAGTTTTGGCATTATGCATAGCATAAATTTACTTCAAACATTTCATCTATTTTTTTAAATACGGTGAAAAGCTGGCATTGATCATTATGCTTGATCATTATGCATAGCATAAATTTATCTTAAACATTATGTCAATACCTTTGTACTTTATAGATTATCACTTATACAAAATCAATTGTTTTTCAAAATTAAAAAATTGGACTTCATCATTTTTCATCACCAAAGTGGAATTTTTTTCTAGAGTTATGTCTAAATTTTCACATACTTATTCTACAAATTTCATATTGTATTCCTTATCTAAAAATTTCCTCATAAAATTTCAAAGAGTAAAAGAAACTACTTATTAATTATAATACCATTTGTATAAACTTTCATATGGTAGGTACAAATTTACATTGTTTTATAAAGATTACATCATCTATATATATCACATCATCATCAAGTTAAAATTACTTAGGTGATATTACATAACTTTGAAAGTTTCTTATTTAACACTCTACAAGAGCAAATGTGTTCTAGCTTGGTCATATTTTGGAGTATTATGAATATGACTAATATACCACAATTTTCATTCATCAATTTATTTTAAAAAGGTTTGGAAGAATTCAATTTACCTTTTGTGACATGGTAAATAGTTATTAACATCTAGATGTGTTCAATCTTACATTAACTTTTAAAAGCATGAAGTACTATTTTCACTTCTCCTTTGATTTTAGGCTATGAATAATTAATCCATTATTACAAGTTTCAAGTGTTTCATAATTACTTTAAATTTTAGCTTTAGACTACATAAAACTACCAAGTTAAAGCATTTTATAAGCAATTTTGCTGCTAATTTCACTTGTTTTTTGGAGATATATGTTTCACACAATATATATTTTTTAAATATGACACATTTTAATGTATCTTTATTGATGTGATACACCATGTGTTGTACAATTTTTTTTTGGTGCGATATATAGTAGTGGGTTTTAGCATAATTTGATAAATTTCGGCCTAGAAAACTTGTAACTTGTCCATACAATGTCCAATCAAGATGCCATTTTTTGCAATGCAGATATAATAGATGGAGATGTTCAATGAGTGGTCACACAACTCCATTCAAGATCATTTAAATAGCTTTCATAAGTGAGGAGGCTTAGTTGACGAAAAATTCTTGGGGAGCGTTTTTGTACTTCTGGACCTCAGTTTCATATTTCATCAGTTGCATTGGGTTCGTAATCCCACAAATCCTATAGTAGGCCTATTCTAGAGGTAAAAAATCACTTTGACCAATACTCACAATTATGTGGAAAAACATTTTTTAATAGAAGTTTGAGCCTCATTCTTGTCATTGCTTTACCCAAATTTAGTTTTGTCGATTCCTTTGACATTTGTGTTATACAAGATTTCAAGATGTCCATTGAAACTAGGGTTTATTCATCAACAACTAATAGATCTTATCCTACGAAAACAACCAAATGATGTTTGGAGCACTTGGTACTAAGTACTTAGTGGGAGTATCAATTCTTTTTGGTAAACAATTTAGAGCCAACTTATGCCGTATAGATGTTGCAATCTACCCAGGTGACGATACACAACACTTTCACATGTTAGGCTTAGTCAAATAACCAAGAGGCACAAAAATACATACACATGCAACAAGGACCACTTGCAACTCAAACAAACTCAACAAGACTTGCCATACTCAATCATGATTGCAACATAAGTTGGACCAAAACAATGGGAAGTCGGACAAGAATCGTTGATTCAACTAGTAAACACTCAATGACTAAAAATCAAGAGCACATGGCTAATGGACGAAGTAATCAAAATATTTGAAAATTTTCTTTTTTAAGGAGGGGCATCAAGTCAGTGGACTTGGGGGGTTGTTGAGGCATCAACAATTGTCAACACACTGGATGAGGCTAAAATCTCTGCTAGTATTCCTTGAATCACGAGCATAAAATGTAGAGGATCATGTTCTTACCTTCAAGGTCATTCCAGAATAAGTGTGAAGTAGGAACCTGAAACCTTTCATCGTGATGGATTCACTGGTAATGCTTGCATGCTAGCTAGTGGAGCTTGTCCATTGTATCGAGAGGATGAATTATGATGATGTTTATTTCCTTAAAATGAGTCGATGATCTAGGATGACATCTTCATCACATGGTCTATATAGATTTGAGATATAAATGATTTTCACCAGGTGTGGATATATTATCTCTCAGGTGCTACTCCATTATCTCTGAGCATCCATAACCTTGATGGAGTCACCATAGTGTCACAGTCCTTTCTCTACTTCCAACGAGCATCAATAGCCCCAACATAGATATCTACATGTCCCATTATTTGAATGAGCTTCTTTTCTTATCCCACCCCGATTTATTCAATATATGCTTACCATCTGGTGGATGGGGGAAGCGGTGGCCTTTTTTTTAGCCTGATAGGGGATGACTGCCATTTATTAGGATTTGTCTTATAGATTTGTTGCAACTGAATAATTAAAATAATCTCCTTTGGATTTCATTATGTAGACTTCAATGTTTCACCCTTCACGTGAGTAGCTTCTTAGTGTATGGGTGGTTCGCCTATTACACAAGACTTTCTCACTAGCCAAATTGCAAGGGCAACCACTAATTAGTCATTATGTTAGGTTATGGCCCAATCATTGTCACACTACTCCGAAGAAGCCTTGGTTTATCTTCAATATGACCTTTCAATTCAATTCATAAACCAAGAAAGACATACAAAATGTTTCAAGCATGTTTTCTGTGCATGGTGCTACCAAGGTATGACAATGGAACTAAGAAATATGTATTCCATTAACCACAATTATTCAATTTGAAGAAAATGAATTAGGAAAGTAAGTTACTTTCATGGGAAAAAACAATGTCAATTAAAACCTTTATAGTTACATTTAAAAGCAAAAATATGAAGCTCGAAAACAAATACAACTGAAAATCAAACCTTTAGTAAATCATGAGTAAATACATGTAGTAAGCAAGGAAGATATTCTAAAAGATATAGCATGAATGTTAGTGCCATAAGTGGCTTAAAATTCAAGCATCATAAGACAACAAGTATTTATGCATCGGCTCTTGAAAAGACTAATCCCTATGAAAGACTAGACACATAACACTTCATCTAGCTTATATTTCACTTTTGATTTCTCAACTCCTGCTGGCTTGTCCTTGTGGTCGTGTCAATACCCTCCTACCTGGTCTAATTCACACCTTGTTTGATATGCTCCACTCAACACCTATCACATGGAATTTTTAAGGGGGTGATATGTATCACATTAGTTTTTTTTTTGGAGCTATTGTATCGCATAAGGTTTTTTATTTTTTAAATGATGCACTACATGTATTATGTGGATCTGTTTTTGGAGCGATACACTATGTTTTGTGTGAATTATTTTTTGGAGTGATACACGTTTTGTACCAATTTTTGTTAATGCAACACACTTTTTACATGAATTTTTTTTTATGCGATACATCATGTGTTGTATGAAATTTTGTTATCTTGTGATATGTTGCAGTGAGTCATGGATGATTTTAGGGGTTAAATTTCACTCATGGGCTAATTTTCCATGGTTTTTCCAAAAATGAGATTCGCTATTTTAAAAATGATTCGCCCAAATTCTATAGGATAAAATTATTTTACCTTTAAAATCGCCAAAATTTTATAAAAACTATATAAAATCCTTAGAAATTTGAATATTTTTACAAAAATATCGCCAAACATTTATAGTTGGAATATGAAGGATTAGTAAGATTCGCCAAGGTTTCTACATTTTAAAATAAATTTCCATCCTTAAAATCATCCCTACAGTGAGTTTTGGCGCAACTTGATAAATTTCGGCACAAAAAACTTGTAACTTTTCCATACGATATCTAATTGAGATGTGATTTTTTGAAATGGAGAAAGAATGGGTGGAGATTTCCAATGAGTGGTCATACAAGTCCATTCAAGAATATTTTAGCATCTTTCATAAGCGAGGAGGCTTAGTTGACATGAAATCTTCAATGAAAATTGTTGTAATTTTGGACCTTGGATTCATATTTTGTCAGTTGTATTGGGTTTGTAATCTCGCAAAACCTATATTAGTCCTATTCCGAAGGTAAAAATTCACTTTGACATTTACCCACAATTATGCACAAAATCATTTTTTAATTGAAGTTCGGACCTCGTTCTTGTCACTGCTTTACCCGAAGTTAGTTCTGTCAATTCCTCTAACATATTTGTTATATAGGCTTTCAATATGTCCATTTAAATTGGGGGTTGTTCATAAAAAAATGATATTTTTTTCTATGAAGGCAGCCAATTGATGTTTGGATCACTTGGTACTAAATACTTAGCGAGGGTATTGATTCTTTCTAGAAGAGAATTCAGAGCTATCATATGCCTTGTGGATGATGCAATCAACCTTGGTGACAATACATGTCACTTTCATGGGCTAGGGTTAGTCAAAGGACCAAGAGGCACAAAAATACATACACATGTAACAAGGACCACTTACAATGCAAATAAACTCAACAAGACTATTGCCATACTCAATCATGACTGCAACATGAGGTGGACCAAAAAAACAATCAGTCAGACAAGAATCACCCATTCAACTAGAAAACACTCAATGACCAAAAATAAAGAGGAAATGACTAATGGATGAAGCAATCAAAAGATTTGATTTTGATCTGGATTATTTTCGGCACGAACTGAGAGCAGAGATATAACACATAAATATATAGAGGTATTGAAAGAGAGAAAATAATATAACAGAGATATATTGGAAATATAACAAGAGGCACAAATATACAATAATACACAATTTCTATTAATGAGTGAAATGTACAAAATTGTAGAAATATAGAGTGAAAGACTCGCTAGAATGGTGGCGACTTATCTTTGAGAAGAGATGTGACAGTTAATCGCATTAGCAAGAAGATGATTGTTACAATGAGGCTCCAAGGCCCTTTTAACATAAAGAAAATCCAAAACCCTAACCTTGGAAGATGAAAATTCAATGGTTTTGTGGACCCCGTTTTGGGTAGTTTGGTGTATCAACTTCCCGAGGGCGTAACTTTGGCATACGATCTCTGTTTGGGGTGCACAATAGCATGTTGGAAAGGTATATTTGATGAGATTCATTTTGGGGGATCAATGAGAGCCTTTGGATACCATTGAGGTGCTTGATCCAAAAAAATCTTCATTTAGGCCCTCAAAATGGCCCTGAAAGTTTAGGAACCAAAAAACTGCTAAAAATAGTAAGTTGCTAGAAAATTGTTTTGAGCCAGTTGGAATAGGTGGGTGGCCACTGATATCCACCTGGATCATATTTATTTTTAAGGAGGGGCCCCAAGTCAATGGACGTGGGGGGTGTTTGAGGCCTCAATAGTGTAGTAAAGAGAAAAATAAAGGATAACTCTAAGTAGATATTATTTTTGGCTCACATGGCAAGAGGTGGAGGAACAAATTATACACTTTCCAAACCTCTAGAGAACTTATCCATGAATCATAAAGAATGTGAATACTTAGAGGACCAAGTATCCCAACTGAGGAACCAAGTTAATCACATGGGCAATATTTTTATGAAAACGATTGATTTTACATGTTCTCAAGAAATGATTAAAAGGGAAATTGAAGATGAAGTGGAAAATTTGATGGATAAAAAGATGGAACGATTACAAATTTCCATGGAAGCCATACTCTTACATACGCTAGATGAGAGGTTCCCTAAAAGTGATATTTTGATTGAAGGAAATGATGAAGATAAGGAGGATACAATTGTTGAACTCTGATCTCATATGTGAAAGATTTTAATGCATTTGGATAATACAAATAGAGTCCCAAAATCATGATCAATCATCTCTCCAATATTTGCATCATCTGGGGTTCAATTTGTGACCAAGGAACTATGCAATTCTCAAGATTGATATGATGAAGTTTGATGGCAAAGATCCTGTAACATGGGTATTCTATATGGGGATTTTTTTTATCTACACCAAGTGCAAACTTTACAAATGGTAACTCTTGCATCCTTGTATTTAGAACCCGATCAATTTTTCTAGTACCAATGGATTTGTGAACAAAAAATGATTATGTTATCTCCTGGTCCATTTTTACAAATGAATTGATAACAAATTATGAGGATATTAAGAGAAAAACATTATTTAATAAATTTATACATCTTTGGCAAAGAGTTCCAATTACAAAGAACATTCACCCTTTTCAAAAGATGATCCAGGTGGATATTGGTGGCCACCCACCTATTCCAACTAGCTTCTCTTGACAGTTTTTAGTTCAACACATTCTTTTGTACTTCTTTGTAATTGTGGGTTCTAGACTTCTAGGGATGTCTGAAGCCCTACACATCTTCCAGGTGGATACCGGTGGCCTCCCACCTAATCCAACTGGCTTATTTTGGATGTTTCAAGTCAACACATCTTTATGTACTTCCAGGGCCGTTTTGGGGCCCTAAACAATGTTTTTTTGGCTTGCCACACAAAATGTAGACGAAGTCAAATTTTGATGACGTAATGTGTAGTTCTTGAAAATACCTTTCCAATGGCCCATCACGCACCTAAAATGGAGGTCATATGCAAAAGTTATGACCCTAGGAAGTAGAGGTACCAACTTACCCATCGAGGCCCACATGAATTTTGGCGTTTCACCTCCTAGGGTTAGGTTTTTGGATGTCTGGGGTTTTGGAATTCATGAGTAATGTTAAAAAGGAATCTGGAGCCCCATTTTGTTCATTCTACTTAGATGGATGCATGTAGCACCCACATATCTTCTCAGAGATAGCTACCACCATTCGAGCAAGTTGTTTCAGTTCTTCAGTTTTACATTTTCAACCTATTTCATTTATTCAATAGTAGATATTGTTCACTGGATATCTATGTTGTTCTTTGTATCTCTGTGTTTATTGTATTCAGTCTGTTAATTAGTTTGTTCCACTCCTAAATCTAGATCATTAGTACCAGAGTGGTCTACTCTGCATTTATTTTTCTTCGTGCATGTCCCCAACAAGATTTGGGTACAAGAAGTTGGGACTCGAATCAATCGATCCTTTGCAAGATCGGTCGCGCCGAGCCCGACAACAACCCATGGGGGATGAAAATAAAGATGATGGAGTAGGAGATCCTTTTAAAATGTTTCTCAGGGATTCCATTGCATGAAAAAGGAATGAAATGATGGAAAAATTTGCATGGATCCTTCGGCGGCTGCCCACAGGAGAAGCATCTTCATCAAGTGGCCATACAACCCCCTTCAAGGTACAAGTAAATTTTTATATTCCATTATTTGAAAGAATGATAGATGTAGATGTTGTAGATAAATGGTTGAATTTTCTTGAAGGGTATTTTTTGGTCTACAATTTTTCCGATAGGGAAAACTATTACTTTTTCACTCCTCAAGGTCGTCCCCCATGTTAAGGACTAGTGGGATACTAACTTTGAGAAAAGGGCCATAGAGGAATCTGCAATATTTTTGGTCGCCCCTACATGGAATTCCTTCCGAGATTCCATTAAAGAACAATACTACCTTGTTGGAAGCTACAAGGACTAGTACACGAGATGGACCACCCTGCTTCAAGAAAGAGACCAGACAGTACCATATTTCACCAAGTTTTTCCATACCCTGCGCACCAAATTGGGTATCAAAGACTCTAAGCGACATCTGGTAATGTTTGCATAGATAGATTCAAACAAAAATGGAGTTTCTGGACATCACATCATTGGGTATGGCTTATAGATATGTTGTCAAGATCGAGCAAAAATTTAAGCAAAATAGGCGAGAGTTTGGATCTGCAAAACTCCTCACAATTGAAGCAAGGAAAAGGTGGCCCCAATGCACACAAAAAGGGACAGAGAAAATATGGCCACTCTCAGGACAACCAATCCAAGCCACAACACAAGAAGGGTAGTGATAATTCGAAGAAGGACACAGGAAAATTGTGTGTATACCATAAAATCCCTTGGCACAACACTGAAGAATGTCGCTCCAAGAAGTCACTAATGATCGAGTTGAAGGCTTTCGAGTCATAGGTCAATTTTGATTCTGAATCAAATCTAGAAGGAGGGAAGCGGATTATCGATGTTGAACCCAATGCCACTATTGCTACCACTAAAGTCCAACTAAGAGACCAGAAGAACCAGAGGAAGGGGAACACCTCTTTCACTCATAGATGTGGTTAAAGGGGGCTCCACTTCATTTCATTTTTTATAGCGGTAGTTAGAAGAATTTGATCTCAACAGAGGTTGTCAAGCGACTGGACCTACCGACGACAATGCACCCACAACCCTACACCATTGGTTGGCTTCACCAAGGAAGATATCTTCGTGTTAGCCAACAATGTCATCGGCCCTATGACATCAAGCCTTTCAAAGACGAGGTATTGTGTGATATTGATCCCCTTGAAGTTTCTGATGTTCTTTTAGGACAACCATATTTGTGGAAGCATCTTGATATGTATGAGTCTAGACCCCACAATGTTTTTTTTTTAACAAGAACGGTTATGTTGCATTAAGCGGCATTCTGGCAAGCCAGAATCAGAAAGTTACAAATCTGAAGAAGGTTGGTGACCTCTAACAGTGCTGCCAACCTTCTTGTGAATGTCTTGGGAAACCAATCCCATCTGTTTCTCGAGCTAATTCGAGAAAATGACAAAAAATGCATACATGAGTAAATTCTCACAAACTGTGAGCACAGTAGAAGACAGAAGCAAAGCATTAACCCGAGGGGGGTGGAATTTTACTCTTAAAGATGGGATCCAACTTTTTTTGAGAGCCTGAAAAAATGTTGGAGGCCGCCTCCTTTTCTCTGCCCGCTTTGTTGGTCCTTCGTCCTCAGGTAAGGGGTGGAGACGAAGCTGAATTGTCTTCAGGTTTAGAAGTTTCCACAGAGTCGCTAGAGGGGACTGAAACAGTCAGACCTGAAGAGGTAGAGGGTTCTGGAACTGAAGCCCGAATTCCTCTCGCTGCTACTGGATCTGGGGGGGTGGGATTCAGAAGGCTTTCGTCTGCCGGAGGATCTTCCTTAACTGCTGTTGCTGCTAGATCTAGGGCTTCATCTTCCTTCAGTGCATCAAAGCAGTTTTTATTCTCTAGAGTTGCCTCTGCTGAATGAGTGGCCTTCAGAGCCTGGGGTAGTGGATCCTTTCGCCTTGGCTGCCTTCGTCGGTTAGATACTGGCCAAAAATCATCTTCTTTGATTAGTCCCGGCTCCTCAGAGGCTTTGGGGCAGCTTTTTGTGAAATGACCGTATGCATGGCACCAGAGGCACTTAAAAGGAATCTGCTCGTAGTCCAGCTCTTGGATATGGCACCATTCCCTCAGGGAGAGATTGATGGCTTCCGAAAGGCCTTTCTCGAGGTTAAACTCAACACAAATATGAGCGCAGGTAAACTGGTCCCCTTTCGGTTCCACACTATCCAGGAAACGCCCAAGCTTATTTCCAATGTCCTCCAGAGATCTTTTCCCCCAGAGATGCAAGGGGAGGTGAGGCAGCCTAACCCAAACAGGGGTTGCGGTGATCTCGGCTCTGGGATTGAAGTCAAGAGTCTAGGGGGCTAAGAACAACCCTCTCGACCCCATGAAATAGGGTCCAGATCTGAAAACTAGATCACGGTCCTCTGTCCTCGAGAAACTGAAGACAAAAAAACCCCTGCCTACTGCGCACAGAGAAACTTTTCCTTGTATCAGTGGCTTTCATCGTTCATCAATCTATGCCTCCACCGTTTTGGGGCTGGGCCATAACCCCGTAAAATTTCCGATGAGGGCCTTTTCTGCTAGAAAGAGGGAAAGGTTGCAAGGCTCCTCTAGAGATAGCTCCAGAGAAGGGATCTCCTCCATCTTCTTAACAAACTTAGATGAAAGAGAAGGCTTGGATTTAGGTCCTGCCGAGCAGACTAACGATTTGAATGCTTCCAAAGGGTCTTCTTCCTTCTTGGAAATCGGATTTGGAGCCATCGTGGTAGGGCGATGACCACCAGTAAGGGGCAGGCTAAGAACACTGCTCCAGATCGCGTGCACCCAAGAGGGACGCGTTGGAAAACGCCGATCCGTGCCCTGAATGCAGAGAAGGTGATGGGAACCTTGATCGACAGCTACAAACGAAGCTCAGCGCCCCTGCAAACGAAAATTAGAGCGGTGGCGGCTAGGGTTTGGGCCCTAGCCGCATTGGCATTCCGTAGCAAACCATGGATACTGTAAAATGAATAGTTATAGCATAATAATAATTAGACCCCACAATGTTATTATTGCTTTGGGTAGAGAATTATACAGGATACCAAAGGTAGTGCCGCCTATTGCTATTTCTTTAATCTCTACTAAGCAATGCAGTATGGTCATTTCACAGACCGAGAAGTTCATCGTCTTTGTGATCCATGATCACAACAATGAGAAGGTTGCCGCCACATCCATGGCATCTACACAGAGCCTCTCTTTGAAGCAGAAGCAAGTGGACGGTATTGTGGAAGAGTATAGATACATATTCTCCTCACCCATCGAGGTACCAACACACTGCGAAGTCAAGCATCCAATTTATCTAACCCCTGTTGTACCTCTTCCTAATGGACCAGTATTTCGTCGCTCGCTGATGGAAAATGATGAAATAAAGCATCAGATCTAAGAGCTTCTTCAAAAGGGGCACATTAGGCCCAATTCCTCCCCTTGTAGAAGTCTGATTGTATTGGTGTAGAAGAAGGATGGGACCTAGCGACTCTGCATTGATTACAGAGCATTAAACAAAATCACAATTGGGAACATGTACCCAATTCCCATAATTGATGACCTTCTTGACTAACTCAAGGGGGAAAATTTATTCAGAAAGATTGACCTAAAGTCTAGCTACCACCAGGTTCCCATCGAACCAATTGATGTATGGAAGACAACTTTCAAATCTAAATAAGGTCTCTTTGAATGGTTGGTCATGCCCTTTGACTTAAAAACTGCACCAACCAATTTCACGAGGTTGAGGATGATGTATTAAGACCCTTCACCAACTCTTTTGTGGTGGTATATTTGGATGACATCTTCATCTTCAACAAAACTTGGGAGGAGCACATGCAACATATTCAATAGGTTTTGAGCACTCTGAGACAACACAAGCTATATGTAAACTTGGAAAAAGGCTCATTTGGAATGAACATGGTCCAATACTTGGGCTACATTGTTGATGATCATTGGGTACATGTTGATCCAACTAATATCCAAGTCATTCGTAACTGTCCAACCCCGACCACACTAACCGAGCTTCAAAGCTTCTTGGGACTGGACAAATTCTACCGGCGGTTCGTGTTGGGATTCTTCCATATTGCATGGGTCGTTAGCCAAGTGACCAAGGGAGGTGGTAGGGAAAAGTTAGCATGGGGGAAGGAACAAGAACGAGCATTTGATGATCTGAAGCATCGCCTGTGCTCAGCTCCAGTACTCTCCTTTCCCAATATGCAACAACTGTTCGAGATTGAGACTGATGCATCTGACTATGTTGTAGGTGCAGTTCTCACTCAACATGGTCATCCAGTGGCATACCATAGTGAGACACTCTCATATACTGTCCAAAAATACCCCACCTATGACAAGGAAATGTATTCCATTGTACAATCATGTCATCAATGGAAATATTACATTCTAGGAAATGAGAAAATCATCCACATTGATCACAATCCTTTGTAGTTCATACAGACACAGGGGAAGTTGCAGAACGATCACCATCAGAAGTGGTCCACCTACTTGCAGTAGTTCCATCTCAACATCAAGTATAAGATAGGGAGAATAGATCATGTTGTTGATTGCCTCGATCGACCTCCCGTGGCTGCACTCACCACCGTGCTCCATTCCTGTGGACATGAGGCATCTGAGTAGCCCCAGCTTTATCAGCAAGATCCAAACTTTTCCACCACCTATCATCTCTTGGGTACAGGTGCGAATGTCACCGATTTTCACATTCAGAATGGACTGTTGTGCCATCTGTTCCATCTCTATTTTCCTACAAGCGAGCATGCAAAGATAATTTGGGAAGATCACTATAATCGGATGGCAACACATTTCCAGAAAGAGTGTCTTATAGAGCCCCATCAGAAGCTCCTCCCACTTCTCTATGGGCCTTACAATATCACCAAGGTTGTCGGTAGCAATGATTTTGAGCTCAACACTCCACCCTTCCTTGGCTTGCACCTAGTGTTCAATGTGGACTTCCTTCGGACATATTTTCCACAATTATTGTTCAATGTACATCCACTGATCAGATAGTGGACACATAGGTCAAGGGCACTCACCATTAGAGGATACATCTTTATCGGGTTGTCAAGGTAAGGAAACTCCTACACCAAGGAAAGTGTCTCACTCGGGGCCAAATTCAGCAGAAGTTTCCTCACTCGATGGGGGAACTCAACACAATTGAGACCATTGCTTCCTAAGGGGGGAGGACTGATCCATGTGGATATTGGTGGCCACCCACCTATTCCAAATAGCTCCTCTTGACATTTTTTAGTTCAACACATTCTTCTGTACTTCTTTGTAATTGTGGGTTCTACACTTTTGAGGTTGTCTGAAGCCCTACACATCTTCCAGGTGGAGACCGGTGGCCTCCCACCTAATACAACTGGCTTATTTTGGATGTTTTCATGTCAACACATCTTTTTGTACTTCCAGGACTATTTTGGGGCCCTAAACAGTGTTATTTGGCTTGCCATAGTCAAACTACAGACATAGTCAATTTTTGACAACGTAATGTGTAGTTCTCGAAAATACGTTTCCAACGACCTATCACACGCCTAAAACAAAGGTCGTATGCAAACGTTACGACCCCGAGAAGTTGAGGTAATAACTTGCCCATCGGGGCCCACATGAATTTTGGCATTTCAACTCCTAGGGTTGGGTTTTTGGATGTCTAGGGTTTTGGCATTCATGACTAATATTAAAAAATCCTCTGGAGCCTCATTGTATTCATTCTTCTCAGACGGATGCACGTAGCACCCACATCTCTTCTCAGAGATAGCTACCACCATTCGAGCAAGTTGTTCCAGTTCTGTAGTTTTATAGTTTCATCCTATTTCATTTATTCAATAGTAGATATTATTCACTAGATATCTATGTTGTTCTCTGTATCCCAATGTTTATTGTATTTAATCTGTTAATCAGTTCGTTTCGCTCCTAAATATGGATCAAAATATGAGTCTCAGAGTAAAGACCATTCCATAGGATAATTTGTTAGATCTCTTTATAGGCACTTTAAAGGAGACAATTCAACATGAGGAGCAACTCTTGGAACCTAAATCCCTAGAGAATGCTTCAATGTGGAAAGGAAAGTTAAAAGTAAAAATATGGCTAGTAGAAGGGTGGACACTAAAAAATATAGAGATCACCATGTTCCCTCTTCTAACCTCACTCAATATACAAGGTTGATACTTCAACAAATGGATGAAATATGAGAAAATGGACTATGTTTCAATAATGAAAACAAGTACAGTAACGAGTATAAATGCGGCGAGAGGAATTTATTCTACATATATTATGAAGAGGAAGAAGATCAAGAATTGGAACAATCACAAGATATAAAACTAGAAGAGGTTGTTAAGTTTTGAGCTATTATTAAGTTTCTTTTCAATTTACTAGATAACAATAGCATAGATAGGATCATTGAGAAGAACACAATCACAAGATACACAACATTTATCCTGGGAAACCCTCATGGGGGAGAAAACCCAACAAAACTTCCTTAATACAGATAACCAATACAATGCCAAGACAATAAAACAAAACACTAGAGAATATCCAAGACTGATCAATGCGCCTCTCTCTTCCTTCTTCTCCCAACTACAACTCTCCAAAATTGTGCACTTCATGAGTGAATGAGTGAGTGAGATAATGAGGTGCTAGCCTCGTTTATTTATACTAGCTAGTGGGCGCTGGAAATGTGTCTCTTCACTGGGCATGGACAAATTCTCTTCTTAGTGGTTAAAACCACTTTAATTAGGCCTGGGGGTCGACTTATTAATTAACATAATATATTTAGGGTTTTACCAATCCACAAAAGGGGATTTGGTCAAGTACAATGCCTAACATGATCAATCCACAAAAGGGGATTGATCTAATGAATAATAACTCAATAATAAATAGAATACTCTTTGCAGTTACAATATTTTAAGACTCCCCCTTAACAAGAAGGGTATTCTACAACATCGTCCAGAGAGAGAGAGAGGGAAACAACATCAACAACATATGGAACACTGACTGACATATCTATAAATCATCACAAGTTTTTCTCATCATGAAAATCATCATCTACAGCATGGAGCTAGAATGACATCATCATCATCATCAACATAAATTGATATAACACTAATACATCATCATCATCAATAATAACATCAAGAACAACAACATCATCATCACAACAAAGAGGCTGGAGCAACAACATCATCATAGAATGAAGGCTAGACCAAAAACATCATCACAACACGAAGGCTGGAGAAACAACATCATCGTCATGGAGTAACAAAATGAGACAGGTGTTACAACATTTTGTGGTACTCTGACAGTCCCTAACTAGCTTCCCAGGAATCATAAGATTCCCTAGGATATAAAATCCTAATGGTGCTACCACGTGGTACTCTGACAGATCGTCCTTACCAGAACTTCGGGATCTGCCCATGAATCAAAAGATTCCCTACGATTATAAGAATAATAACATAACTACCACTACTGATCACAGCTAGCATATACATGGACAAGTACTCTGAGAGTATATCCTTACTGGACATTCGGGATCTGTTCAAGGATGATCAATTCCCTAGGATATAAAATCCTAACTGAGCTACCTGTTGTTGGTTAGGATACCATAGTAGCATCAAAATCACTCCCCCTTTCGAGGGAGGTCCTTTTGGAATGTACCAAGATTGTCTCAAAAGTGCTCAAACTTTACACGAGATAGAGGCTTGGTCAACACATCCGCAACCTGCTCATATGTGCTAACATATTGGAGCTTTATGGATCCTCTCTACACCATATCACAGATGTAGTGATATCGGATTTCGATGTGTTTTGACTTGTCATGGAAAACAAGGTTCACTGTCATCTTTATGTATCTTTGGTTATCACATAGAATCATGGTTGCTTCCATCTCTAGATCAAATAGACCTATCAACTACTTCTGAATCCATATGGATTCACAACTAGCAGAACATGCAACAATGTATTCCGCTTCTACCATGCTGAGAGAAATATTGGATTGTTTCCTACTCTGCCATGAAGTCATGTATGACCCTAGACTGAAACAACCTCCTGAAGTTCTCTTCTTGTGAGAATCACTTCCAGCCCAATCTCAATCAATATAACCAATCAGTCTGAATTCTTGATCTCCATTGTAGCAGAGACCAAAGTCCAACATACCCTTAAGGTATCTCATCACATGTTTTGCAACAAAAAATTCAACATGTATGGGCTCTACCAGATACTGACTCAAGGTGTTCACAAAAAAACATATATCTGGCCTGGTGTTTGTCAGATACATCAACAATCCAATGATCTATCTATAAAACATGGAATCAACCAATTCTGACAAAGTATCAACCAAGAGCTTCAACTTATTTTCCATGGGTTTGTTCATAGATTTACACTCCAACATATCAAGCCTCTTCAGTATTTCAACTGCATACTTCCCTTGGTTAAGTAATATCTTCTCTAGGCTTTGCCAAACCTCAAGACCTAAGAAATAGTTCATTAGGCCTAGGTATTTCATCTCAAATTTTGCAGTGAACTTCTTCTTACAATCAATGACGAGCTTTTCTTCTCCAGTTAAGAATAATTCCTCCACATACAACAAAAATATAACTGGCTCATAATTCATAACCTTGAAGTAAAGGTTAGAATCGAATTTACTCTTGGTGAAGCCCAAGCTCATCAAGAAACTGTCAATTCTTCCATACCAATCTCTAGGATATTGCTTCAATCCATATAGAGCCTTCTTCTACCTACAAACATGAGTCTTTCTATCTTCAACTTCAAACCCTTGAGGTTGTTCTATATACACTTCTTCTTCAATAACACCATTTAAGAAGGTTGTTTTCAAATCCATCCGGTGTAACTTCCACTTCATCTTGGATGCAATAGCTATGATGGTTCTGATTGAAGTGTATTTGGCTAGAGGAGAAAATGTATCTTCATAATCAATGCCTTCCTTTTGAGAAAATCCATGAGCTACAAACCTTGCTTTATATTTCTAAATACTTCCATCAACAACATGTTTTATCTTGTATAACCATTTGGAAGATACCACATCCTTGCTCTTCGGTATGGGAACTATTTCCCATACATCATTCTTTATAATGGATTGGTATTCTTCTATCATGGCATCTTCCCATTATTTCTTCTGAATGGATTCTTTAAAGCAAGTAGGATCCTTCTCTAAGAGATCACACATCAAAGCCATATAAATGGAGAATGGATTAGGTTTCTTAAATTGTCTCATGGTTCCTTTGGGGGCACCATACTTCTCTCCATATTGAATAAGTTCCCTTGCCCAATCTAGCTATATCTTGTGAGATATCATCATTTGGGGAGGTTCTTGAGATTCTATCATATCATGATCTTCATGAATCTCATCATCCAGGGAAACTGTGACTTCCCTCACTAGTTCTGCAACTCTAGGAGCTACATGTTATTCTTCATATACTTCTTCAAGTTGGCATCTCCTTGATTTCTTGAGTGTTGCATGTTCATAAAAGGTTACATCTCTGTTGACCTCAATATGATGGTAACCTAGTATGTAAATTTTGAAGGCCTTGGAGACCTCACAGTATCCAACAAATATTCCCTTCTTTTTTGAAGGGTCTAGCTTGGTTCTCTTCTCTTTCAAAATGTTTATAAATACTGGAAAACCAAATATTTTGAGATGGATTAATTATGGATTCTTTCAGGAGAACATCTCTTCGGGGGTTTTGAACCCAAGTGCACTATGGGATAATCTGTTTTGTACATACACTGTTGTTCTTGCTGCTTCTTCCCATAAGTGCATTGGAAGATCTTGATCATGGATCATGGTCTTCACTGCTTCCATTATAGTTATGTTCATTCTTTCTGCTACACCATTTTGTTGAGTATTGTAGGGAGTGGTGAGCTCCCTCTTAACCCCTGCATCTCTGCAAAATCTTACAAACTCGTTTGAGGTGTATTCTCCTCCATTATCTTTCCTGATTATCTTTATCTTTCTTTCTGAAATATTTTCTATCAAGGATTTGAATTCCTTGAATTTACCAAACACTTCATCTTTTGATTTTAAAAAGTAAACCCAGGTTTTGCGAGAATAATCATCAATGAATGACACATAGTATGCATACCCATTAAGAGAGGTTGATGGCATTGGTCTACAGACATCTAAGTGGATGAGTTCCAAGACTCCTTCTGCTTTGCTCTTGCTCTTCGGGAAAGGATTCTTCATGTTCTTTCCTTGTGAGCATCCCTTTCACACACCTTCATGATCAACTTTGAATTCTAGTAGACTTGTGACTACCTTGCTCACATATGGTAATTCCTTGTAGTTGATGTGAGCTAGTCTTCTATGCCAAAGTTTACATGGAATTTCAATGGAATGAGTTAGGGCTGCAATTGGATGACCTTTCAGCTTATACAAGAAACCTTCTTCCGTTCCAATAACAATTGCATATTCTATGGATTTTCCTTTAGGCCACATAAGAAATTCTCCACCTACGAAAGCAACTCTGAAGCCTTTCTTATCTAAAGCTGAGTTAGAAAGTAAGTTATTTGTCAAACCTGGTACATATAGTACATCCTTCATCTTCGTTGGGGTTCTTGAATCAAGTTTGAAATTTGACTCTCCCACACCTTTGATAGGGTATTGATAATCATCTCCAAGTGTAACTTTTTGGGGAAAGTTCTTTTCTGTAAGGCTAGAGAGAATGTCTCTTTGACCTATCATGTGCTTGGAAGCACCACTACCTATGAGCCAAGTATCCTCATGAGGTGACACTGATCCTGGGAGGGAAAATATTAAGACATAATCTTCAATCTGTTCTTTAATCATATTTGTGGGTGGCTCTTCATCTTCAACTGTATGGGCATGATGGATTTTGTTTCTCTTCTTGTATTCTTCTCTTCTAACTAGAAAATTCTTAGCAATATGTCCCATCTTATCACAATGGTAGCATTGATAAGAGGAGAAATCTCTTTCTCTTCTTTGACCTTTCTGAAACTTCTGGAAGCTCTTTGGAGGGTGAGATTCCTTATGTTGATGAGTCTCCTTCTAGAAGTAAGACCTCTTATTTCCTCCTTTAGAATGAGTAGCTAGGGATTGATCTTCATCTCTTGACAGTACTGCTTCTTGGTTAGCTACTCTTTCTTTTTCTTGAACACATTCTTCCCAAACACTGTCAAAATGTAGTTTCTCCTTTCTGGAACAAATGATTTATATGAACGCATCCCAAGGTATTGTGAGACCATTAAGAGCTGTCATTATGAGTTCATATTCATATAGAGTATCTCCAATTGCTTCTAGTTATTCTTTGAATTGTGATATTCTAGAGAAGTGTTCATGAATTGTTTCTCCTTTCTGCATTCTTGTACTTTTGAGTTGAGTTCTTAGATTCATCTTCAAGTTAATGTTCTTTCCTTCACGCATTCTGGTTAGGGCATCAAAAATTTATTTTGGATTTTTCTTTGAAGCCACTTGAGGGATCAAGTGATATTTAATAGAGTCTGCAATGATTCTTTTGGCCCTAACCATGTCCTTCTGGTGTTTTTCTTTAGCTGTAGCATTGGTAGTTTTTGGTACATCTTCGTTAATGAATCTTGCTAGGTCATTCTCTTCAAGAATGAGTGCAATCCTATAATTCTAGGCATGAAAGTTATCCACACCTTCTATCTTGTCAACAAGATTGGTGTTTGCAAACATCTTGACTTGTAGCTAGGAAAATGACCAAAAAATGAAAGTGCTCAGAAATTAAATATGAACTTACCAGGAGGTGTGCTTGGCTGAGGCGAGTAGGTTAGTGTTGAGCTCCAATCTACCCAAGTAAATTAGAGTGCATTTATTATCAATCCGGTGTTTGTAAGACTTAGAGGCATGTCCAAAGTATATGGATTTTAGAGATAGTTTTTATCT
>JZKD02S2050052.1:1108572-1135045 GCA_000966675.3 Picea glauca | reverse complement strand
CAAATATACCTTGGATAGGCTGTTTTATGGGAAATGTGAATAAAATGAAGGAAAAATGGGCAAATAAAGAGGCAAAAGTATGGTTTATGGAAGCACAAAAATGGACTCAACAGTTAGTGCAGTCAGATTTTGGAAAATCCAAATTTTACCCTTTCAAATTTGACCTCTGGAAATTTGGACTGGTACTTCTAGTACCGGTTTTGGTTTTCTGGTACCAGTGAAAACTAGGGTTTCACTTTCCAGGAGTTCTATCCACTGAAAAAGTGTGCTCAAGCTGCCAATGAGTTTGCTAGGGTAGGGCACACTTCCTTAATGGATTTTAGGTTGAAATTACTCTCCAATAAAAATATCTAATTTTCTTGTACGACAACAATGACATTTTTGCTTATCGAATGAAAGGTTCTCTCTTCAGCTTAGCTCTGAAACCATGTTAATTTTTGATCTATTATTAATTTTATTTTCAATTTACTAGATAGAAATAGTATAGATAGGATCACTGAGAAAAACACAATCACAAGATACACAAAATTTATCTTGGGAAACCCTCATGGGGGATAAAACCTAACAAAACTTCCTTAATATAGATAGCCAATACAATGCCAAGACAATAAATCAAAACACTAGAGAATATCCAACACTGAGCAATGCACATCTCTCTACCTTCTTCTCCCAACTGTAGCTCTCCAAACTTGCGCACCTGATGAGTAAATGAGTGAGTGAGATAATGATGTGCTAGCCTCCTTTATTTATACTAGGTGGAAGGCACTGGAAATATGTCTCTTCACTGGACAGGGTCGACTTCTCTTCTTAGTGGTTAAAACCACTTTAATTAAGCCTGGGGGATGATTTATTAATTAGCATAATATATTTAGGGTTTGACCAATCCAAAAAAGGGGATTTGGTCAAGTATAATGCCCGACATGATCAATCAACAAAAGGGGATTGATCTGATGAGCCAATAACTTGTCATGCATTGAATAGCATCAACACTCCTTGTTGGCAGAGGGGAAGACTTGAGCTTCAACGCACCAACAAAACCATAACTACTGGCCCTTTCAGCAACACATGCAAAGAAGATGAAGTCTCACCCGAGGTAGAGGCAGGGGTGGTTGCAGGACTCAGATGTCTACAACCTTAGCTGGGACATAGATCTATGATTGTAACACCTCAACATAGAACTTAATAATTACAGTTCGTTAATATTCAGCCTTAGTTCACAGTGCAACTAAACCTTAACAATAGCTCAACGCAAGATTCACACATATCCAATAGATTCAAGAACTAAGAATACCAACAAAGATCAAATATAGCATTCATTCACATTATTCAACACTAAGCTATCAAATCAGATTCATCTATCATCTAACAACGCACTAAGCATATAAAAAAGAGAGCAATCATAAAGCACAAAGAATTCATAACATAGGATATACGTGGTTCACTCCCTCCCTAGACTACGTCCACCAACTCTTCGTCTTCTTTATTATCTTATTTCAATCTTCTTACATGCACAAAGCCTCCAAATCAAATCCACGGAGGACAGGATATCTGCGCACCTTGCCTGATCCTCTTCCCCAAGTAGATCTAGGAACAAAGCCTTACACAATATTTTACAGTCGCTTACACTCATCCTTGCAAGTCTCACACAATGCGCACAAAGCCAAATCACACATATCTACTTTTGCACTTAGCAACAATGGCTCGCACTGACTAGTCACTACTAGTCACTAGTCACTACTCTTAAATCACCTAGACTTCTATTTATACATTACAAAATAGGCCTAAGCATGGGTAAACCCATGGGCTGACATCCCCATACCCATTATATAAGACCAAAACCCAAAAATTCCTAAAAAGGGACCGAGATCCCGTGATCTCCGCTTTGACTTGTGCTCCACCTTCGACAACCTGTCGAAGTCCCAAAATGGTAAAAAATGACCAAGGATCCTCAAAACTTGGTTAAGGGACAATAGACCCACAACACTCACCTGTGACTCATCCTGAGTCACTCTGATCCTGGTACCTCTTCCTCAAAAGCCTCAATCTTGGCTCAAGCGGATTCAACTTGTTGTTGTGCTACGACCTCCTGCTCAATGAACTCTTGGATTAGTGCTTCGTTGACAGGTCCCTCTAAGCATTGTTCAGCTGCAATGATGACTTTCTACAATTTTTCTCCTCGGCCTTCGATCTCTGCGAATAGTTGGTACGCCTCGTCTTGTATTGGTTGGAGTCTCTGAGTTACTTCCATGACTATGCTCTGAATGGTGTGGACTTGCTGTTGGGAAGTGCGTTGTTCTTGGGATCGCTTCATCCTCTCAATGGATGACAGGGAATTTAACTACTCCTATATTGTTTTTGCTTGTTGCTTCACCTCCTAGAGTTGTGACTCCAGTGCCTTCAATTCAGGATCCTCAGTGAGTTTCTCATAAGTTTGGGCACTCCAATCACTCAGTTGTTTACATTCAATGGTGAGGCCCTTGATTCTTTCGACTATACCTCGAGCAGTCACTTCTCTTTGATCTCGCACATCCTGTGGAGTACTGGGCACTATTCTTAGCTCCAGATATGCGATTCTTTTTTGAAGTTGCTAGATGATTTCTACGAGCTACGCTACTTGGTGTTCTACTGGTTCTTCCTCCTTCTGCTCCAAGCCCGTCACAAAGAAAAGTGCTTTGTTGAATGCTTATTTTACTCTGACCTACTCCACGAGCAACTTTTCATTCTCCTACTGGATCTGTGCTCTTTCTTCTTCAAACTTCACTTGAAGAGCATCCTTCTCTAGTTGCGCAATCCTGCGTTGCTCTATAACTTCCTCCTATGCTTGTTTCGGGGCCGTTGTGGCATGGTATTTCTCAGATTGTGCTTGATGAAGGCGGGCTTCAGTCACATCATCCAGTCTGGGGAGTTGAGCAAGATCATCTCCCAACTCTGGTTCTTCTGAGGGTGAGGGTGCAATGGACACTGTGCGGCTAGAATAAAGGGCTTGCTGTACACCTCTTAGTTCTGCTTCAATTCTATCATACATGGCTTCTTGTTTTGCTTTGTTTCTTTGCATAATCTCTTCTGAGGCATATCCTACAGCTGAAATAATGAAGTTGAAGTCGTCGATCGTGAGTACATTCTGCATCTTTGGATTATTGGATTTGGACTTCTTCCACGATGAAGGTTTTGTGGGGGAAACCTTCCTTTTATTAGATGGATCGATGTCATCAGGGAGGTTCTGTGGCGGTGTTACTTTGCCTTGCTTATCTTCTTCTTATTCTTTTTCCTCTTTTTTCACTTCGTCATCACCTCCTCTACTAGGTGAATCATATGTGGTCTCTTCTGATGTGTTGTGTATTTCTTGTACATCTTGCTTCTTTTTCTTCTTGCTGCTGCTTGGGGCATCATACTCTTCATGAGTAACCATCGGATTTCCAATGAGGTCTGGGTCAGACAACTCTGCGAGGTCAGCAGGATAAGGAGTTCTGCAAGCCAGTCTTTAATGATTTCTTCCAGGTCCTCTGTAGTGATCTTGTAGTAGTACTGAATTTCTTCTTTGCTTTCATTGGTGCACGCAGTAATGTAAATAAAATGCCTATCTGCGTAGAATTTCATAAGAGGCCTGAACCTATCCAGAGTGTTCAACGTCATACGGGAGAAGGACTCAATAGACCTCCTAACTTGTAGGTAGTAGGTATGAAATACTGCATTTGACTACCATTGCTTTCCCATATCGCTCGAATACTAGAGCATGGTGAAATTCATAGCAAGTGGCTCAAATGGATCAATGTCAGGGAAGGTCACACCTTCTGGCATCTCCCAAGTAGTAAACATGATGAGGATCAGGAGCAGACTGAACTAAAACTCATAGCCCTGATCCTGAGCTTCGTGGCAACCCAGTTCGAGATGGTTAACTAGGTACTTTTCCCAGTTCATCTGTAGGCCTTCTACGCATTTCCCAGCGAGGTCAACGACAAACCCTATAACCTACCTGGGTTTGTTCTTTCTTACTATCTTTCCTGCAATTAATTGGCATGCTAGGAACACTATGCCATTCTGGATGGAGCTACCTTGTAGCCTCACTTCCCCTTCTCAACATCACCATATGTTTCTTTAATCATCTGTGCCAAGGTTCGGTCTGCATCTTTTCCTGGGTAGAAGTCTTGTGGGTCTGGTCCCTGCATGCTTAGTTCGGTGATCCTATGGATTAATGCCGGATCGACAGTGATACATCTTTCCAATCATAGATAGCCACTATGGAAGCATGAAAACAGGAGCTTAACGCAGGCGTTAACCTCTTGGTGCCTTCCAAAATGTGGAATCTTCATTGCATTCAAAAGGGTGTACTGCATGAGGTTCATGGTCCACAGCTGAGGGATGATGTTTGTCTTCTTTCCCTTCATCTTGGTCAGATATTTGTGAGGTGTGAGCATGCCACATCTCTTATAGTATCCCAGGTTATAGTCGCTAATATTCAAGGTTGGAAACCTCTCTAGCTGTTGTCTGACTGTACGTATCCCCTTTGGGAGATACAAAGTGATGACGGTGTAGTCAAAGTCCCTCAGGACACTGTCGCGACTCACTATACCAACCAAGGGTGGGATGTACTCGGGTAGGATGGATGGTAATAACTTCACATTTTCCAAGTCATCTCTATGCTTGGTTCTTTTCTCAGTCGCAGCTCGGGATGGTCCGGATCCACGAGCAGTCGACAGGGAGGCTTGCACTCCTCTCATTGATGAAGCTTGTACACCCATATACATTACATTTTTAGTCATGAGGTTGATGAGTATCTCCTTCACAGACTCTTTGACCGTGCTATGTTCTTCGGACATACATGCTCGTGGTTTACTATCTCGGGTTGAAGAGAAACTACTTAATGCAACGGGATGGATGGCGATATCTCGATGATCACTACGCGAAATCAACTAATCTGTGAGCTCATATAATCACGGGTGGAAAAAGTGTTATCAATGCAAGGCTTGATGGAATAAGTAGAAAACTAGGTAATGGATATTTCCAACAGGCGAGAAGCCTTCATTAATGCAGTTATGTCTGTTACGGTGCGGTCCCAACGGTCGGATGGCGAGATTTCTAGTCATAACTGTTGTTCTAACTATTCAGGTTATCGGGATAATAGTTATAATGCCTCCAACGGTCATATTTTTTTGTCATGGCGAAGTGTCATGCTGTTCTTTGCTGGTATCCCGATGAAGTTCAGATTCTAGAATCCTTCCTTCTGCGCAGTTCCTTCTGGAACTTTTTGTAACTTTTCTATCTTTGATTTCCTCTTATTGAGGTTTCTAGCCTTCTTTCCGGTGATCTTCATCTCAATATTCCTCTTTATATTCTGATTCTGATCTTCTCTGGGCATAGTAACTTCGCACTTTTGATGGTCTTTACTAGGGTTTAAGGGAAATACTTGTTCTCTGTCTGGTGTAGGTGCTCTACTCTCCTGTACAGATAGGTGTCTCAAGTCCTCGTGTGTCCTTTCAACTTTGACATCCAAGTCTCTGGTTCTAAATAAATTCTACCTATTCTCCCGTTCTTCAATCAAATGTGCGATCCTTTTGGTCATGAAATCTTTTAATTCTTTCTTCTTCTGCTCTAAGACTTCCTCTTCTTTTCTTCTGGCTTGATCCTTTTCGATCCAAGGTTTTCCTAGTAACATAGAAAATGGGGTGTTTTTCTCAATAAATTTAACAACCTCAAAATCTTCTTCTGTCGAGGTTCCATGAGCACTCATATATATCTGGGTAAGTCTTCCACATAGGGTTATCAACTTTCCTCTAAATAATCCTATTCCTCCCAATGAAGGAATCATAGTAGGCTTTCCTAAAATTTCCCAAGTTCTTTCTGTCATGATATTCACTTGTGTTTCCGCATCCAGAACGCAGTCAATGTCGAAGTCTCCTATTCTTGTTTCTATGCATTATTTTTCTTTGAAGATCTCTAGTAAGTTGATGTCTCTGTGATAATTCAGGGTTTCTTTCATTTGAAATAATACAGTTTCCAATTCTTTATGGGGTTCTACCATGATCTTAGTTTATTGATCTTCCTAAGGGTTTTCTTGTCTCCTATTCATTCTTTCAACCTTAGAAATCATTCTAGGGAAATCCATAACTTCATGATCCATAACTTTACAACAAAGAGAACTGGGTCTTCTACTATGGCATTCCTTAGAAATATGTCCTAGTCTTCTGCAACTGTAACAAAGAGTTAATCCTCTCTTTCTCTTAAATGATCCCCATCCTTTCCTGTACTACGCACTAGGATCATGGTAGCTAACCTGCAAAAAATTCTTTCTAGGATCCTGCATCCATTTGTTAGTCCAAACATTATTTCTATTCATAGGAATAACATATCTTTCACTATTCTTATCAGATATACTCATATCAAATATTCTTTCTTTTAGCTGTGCCCTAGTTTTCAGGCTAGGACAAAATTTATCAAACATACCTAGATCCATATTCTTGAAACAAAAATTTCCACTAATATTACTTTCAACAGAGCACAAAGCTTCCAGATCTAAAAATTTTCACTATTCTTACCTTTCTCAGAGCACAAATCTTCAAGATCTTACCTCTTTTCCTCAGATCAGACTTCTCTTCTTAGCATAGATTTTCACAATCCAAGTAGAGTACTGCGCACTAGGGAAACAAATCTACGCATAGAGCTTCCATAGTTTCAGGTTAGATCTTCGCACAGAGCTTCTTCTTCCTCAGTTCCCAACAATCATAGTTTTAGTTCAAATCTTCACACAGAGCTTCTTCTTCCTCAGTTCCCATAAATCACAGTTTCAGTCCCGACAACAGAACCATTTTTCCACATAGGGGCAGAATCGGGGTTCAACGCTAACAACAATGCACCAAAAAAATCCCAACTATCGACCCTTTAGGCAACACCTACGAAGGAGATGATGTCTCACCTGAGGTAGAGGTAGGGGTGGTTGCAGGACTCAGATATATGCAACCTTAGCTGAGACACGGATCTGTGATTGTAACACCTCAACAGAGCACTTAGTAATTACAGTTCATTAATATTCAACCTTAGTTCACAGCGCAACTAAACCTTAACAACAGATCAACACAACATTCACACAGATCCAATAGATTCAAGCACTAAGCATACCAACAGAGATCAGATATAGCACTCATTCACATTATTCAACACTAAGATATCAAATCAGATTCATCTATCATCTAACAACGCACTAAGCATATAAACAAGAGAGCAATCATAAAGCACAAAGAATTCATAAAACAAGATATACGTGGTTCACCCCCTCCTTGGGGCTACGTCCACCAACTCTTTGTCTTCTTTATTAGCTTCTTTCAATATTCTTACATGCACAAAGCCTCCAAATCAACTCCGCAGAGAACATGAGATTGTGCACCTCGCCTGATCCTCCTTCCCCAAGTAGATCTAGGCACAGAGCCTTACACATTATTTTACAGTCGCTTGCACTCAGCCTTGCAAGTCTCACACAGTGCGCACAAAGCCAAATCACACAGATCTACTTTTGCACTTAGCAACAATGGCTTGCACTGACTAGTCACTACTAGTCACTACTCACTACTTCTTACATCGCCTAGACTTCTATTTATACATTACAAAATAAGCCTAACCATGGGTAAACCCATGGGCCGACATCCCCATACCCATTACATAAGCCCAAAACCCAAAAATCCCTAAAAAGGGGCTAAGATCCCGCGATCTCTGCTTCGACTTGCGCTCTGCCTTCAACAGCCTATCGAAGTCCCAAAATGGTAAAAAATGACCAAGGATCCTCAAAACTTGGTCAAGGGCCAACAACAGCGGAACCATTTGTTGGCACAGGGGCAAACCCGAGGTTCAATGATAACAATAATGCACCAACAAAACCCTAAATACAGACCCGTTCGACAACACCTATGAAGCAGATGAAGTCTCACCCGAGGTAGAGGCAGGGGTGGTTGTAGGACTCAGATGTCTGCAAACTTAGCTGGGACACATATATGTGATTGTAACACCTCAACATAGCACTTAGTAATTACAGTTCGTTAATATTCAGCCTTAGTTCATAGCGTAGCTAAACCTTAACAACATATCAACATAGCATTCACACAAATCCAATAGATTCAAGCACTAAGCATACCAACAGAGATCAGCTATAGCATTCATTCACATTATTTAGCACTAAGCTATCAAATCAGATTCATCTATCATCTAACAACACACTAAGCATATAAACAAGAGAGCAGTCATAAAGCACAAAGCATTCATAACACAAGATATATGTGGTTCACCCCCTCTTCGGGGCTATGTCCACCAACTCTTCGTCTTCTTTATTAGCTTCTTTCAATCTTCTTACATGCACAAAGCCTCTAAATCAATTCTGCAGAGGATAAGAGATCTGCACACCTCGCTTGATCCTCCTTCCCCAAGTATATCTAGGCATAGAGCCTTACACAGTCTTTTACAGTTGCTTGCACTCAGCCTTGCAAGTCTCACACAATGCACACAAAGCCAAATCACATAGATCTACTTTTTCACTTAGCAACAATGGCTCACACTGACTAGTCACTACTCACTACTTCTTACATTGCATAGACTTCTATTTATACATTACAAAATAGGCCTAAGCATCGGTAAACCCATGGGATGACATCCCCATACCCATTACATAAGCCCAAAACCCAAAAATCCCTAAAAAGGTGTTGATATCCTGCGATCTCCGCTTCAACTTGCGCTCCGCCTTCGACAGCCTGTCGAAGTCCCAAAATGGTAAAAAATGACCAAGGATCCTCAAAACTTGGTCAAGGGCCAACACTCCTCAAAATACCAAGATAGAAGGATATATCAATATGAAAAAGGTAACAATGTTGATTGATTATATTAGTACCCATAACTTCATTAATTTCAAATTAGACAAAATTATCAATCACTTTACATATCCAACAATAATGTTTCAATTAATGATTGTAGATGGAGGTATCATAAATTGTTCATGGAAGTTCCATAGTATTAAGCTCAATACGGGGGAGTATTTATTGGATAGTCCAATTATTACAAAGCAAATGGGTGGTTCTAATGTTGTATTTGTTGGATCATGTTGTCATTGATGCCAATGGTTTGATTGATTGATGTCAAGTGATTTATTGATGCCAATGGTTTAATTGATTGATGTCAAGTGATTTATTGATGCCAATGGTTTGATTGATTGTTGTCATTGATTGATTTCAAGTGATGGATTGATTGATGATTGATGCAATGTATATGTATTGTCCTTGATGAGAATGATAGATGTCAAATTGGAAACCAATTGATAAAGATAGATCATTGATATGAAGCATAGTTGATGTATATGATGCAGTGGTGAATTGATGCAAAGATGAATCAGTATTGTCTTATCATGATTGATAAGGTGCACAAATGGATGAACTCCAAAGTGGTCACCTTATGGTGAAATCCCTCACTGGAAGATGCTTTGCGGATTGATTTATCCTAGAAGAATGGTTGGAGGACCCATACTTGTATGTGGAATAATGAGATGAATATCAATGAATTTATTGGTGAAACTATCCTAGATGGATAGTGCTTTTCATGCCATTTCCGGTGGTATGTGGAATGTCACGTAACTCCTCACGGTTTGAGAGTTATGGGCATATGAAGTTGGAGGACCCCCATATGATGGCTTGAAGCCCCAAAAGCTCAAAGAAGTCAAAATGCTTGAAAAGAAGAAATCATTATTTAAATGATAAAGTAAAGTGACAAAGTCAAGGTGGATTATTTATATAATAAATAGAAGTGAAAAAATCAAGAAGGAATATTTAAATGATAAAGTATTGGAGAACTTTCTATTCATGGAAAGTGATTAACCCTAAAAATAAGGAAAATAGGTTAAGTGACCTAGAAATGGGTTAAGTAACCTAAAAATGGGTTAAGTGACCTAGAGGATGAAAGTATAAATACGATAGCTATGGTCTCTTGTAGATCATTGGATCAATGGAGAGCTTCTTGTGAATATTTTTTGGAGTATTGATGGAGAGATTTTTGTGAGAGCATCTTATTGGTGTGATTGAAGATCTATTCTGAGGAAGAGAGTGAGAGGAGGATCTCATGGATGCATCAAAGTTTTGGCAATGTCGGAGATCTTGACGGAAAAATTATCAGAACTTCAGAAACCCCATTTTTTGATGCATACGTGGGTTGTCTATGTATAGGGTGTGTATACATTGAGGTATACGCTGGCTGGATGTGTATAGGGTGAGTATGTACATGGGCGGTATGATGACATGGAGCATATGATGGATAGAATGGTGAAGACTTATGTTTGAGATGGTGCCAAGCTCTTAGATGATTAGGCACGTTCCATATCTGTATTCTATGGCCTCAGATATATCACTGAGACACTGGTATGATTACAGTATTGTCTTTATGAATACTATTGTTTGATGTGATGGGAGTGCTTAGGGAATTCTTGGTATGGATTCTATGATGTGGTTCAATTTGGTTGATTTGGTTGATGGAGTGATCAATACTCTTGTGATTCAGTGGTGACATGATTGCTATGGTATACTATATGCTTATACATGTTTGAGATAACATTCATATTGATCTATTGTGGAGCATAAGCAAGATATTGGAGAGCTTGGAGATGTTGTGACTGGCTGGTGGTCAGATTGGACATTCAGAGATAGAACATAATGATATATTGGTTGCAGATGATCTGAGTTGATATTGAAGGATAAACCCTAAACAATTCAGAAGGTATACACAGGCTGTTGTATACACTGGACGCGTGCATACACGTGCTGTAGTGAGCTACAGCGTGTGCACACACGGGCTGCACTATTGACAGGTCATGTACCCATTGACAGATTGATATTTGTTGAGGATTGTTGCCTCATCTCAGTTGGTGCTGAGGGTGTAAGTTGAGTCTTGCATTATAGAGTTGGTGATCTTGTAGAGTTGTACTCTATTAAGTTATTGCTCATAAACCCCCAGATTATTGTCAATAATAAAAACAAAAAATGTGCATACATCTTGTGTCATTTGTGTTCCTTGTGATGATGACTTGTTGATGATATATTGCTGATATATGTTCACATATAACTAGTTATAAATGGTAGCAATGGGTAATGAATAAATGTTGAATGTTAACTAAGGAGTTTTATGTAAAGTGGGAAGTTTTGGGAATAAGAGCCCCACACTCATTCACCCCCCCTCTAAGTGTGGTAGGTGTGTCCAACAATATTAAGGGTCCAATGTTTACATTCATTGGGAACAATTTCTCTTAATTTTTAAAAACTTTTCATGGCATTTTCCTTGTAAGGAAAGGAAATTGAAATCAGGGGTATCCAAGGGAAACCCTCTAAAGTGATAAGCTCTTACAACATGACAAAATTTCTTAAAAAAAGACACCATGGTTTAATTGCATAGTTGTGCTCACTACATGTTCAAACATCTAGACTCTCTATTCATGTGTATCTCCAAAACATTGTCAACACTCATTCCAAGGTATTTGAAGATATGCTTAAGGGTCTTCCACCTGCTCAAGATTGTGACCATGGTATTCATTTTCAACCAAGAATTATACCACCTAACATTAGACCTTACATGTACCCATATGCACCAAAGAGTGATATTAAGTCTATGGTTCAAGAAATGTTAGAGGTTGGCATCATTCAACCTAAAAAAAGTGATTTCTCTTCACTAGTGGTGATAGTTTACTAAAAGGAAGGTTCATGGAATATTTGTCCAAATTATAAGGAGATTAAAAATATGTCCATTAAAGATAAGTTTCCTATTCTTGTCATTTTTTAATTATTAGATGAATTGTAGGGAGCAATTTTCTTTACCAAGTTGGATCTTTGTTTTGGATATCATCAAGTCAAAATGAGGCAAGAAGATATCCCCAAAACAACCTTTAGGACACATGGAGGTCATTATGAGTTTTTGGTGATGTTGTTTGGCCTTACTAATGTAAATGCACCTTCCACATTTCAAATCTTGATTAATTCTATTTTCAAACGCATCCTCATAAAATTTAAGTTGGTATTTTTTGATGATATGCTAATCTACAACAAATCTTGGGAAAAACATGTACAACATGTTGACATGGTATTAAAACAATTGGAGGAGAAACAACTATATGCAAGTCCTTCCAAGTGTGCCTTCGGGGTTCAGGAAGTGGAATATTTGGGTCATATTGTACCTCATGGAGGTGTTAAAGTGGATCCTAACAAAATTAAGGCTATGCTGGAATAACCAATTCCCAAAACCTTGAAGAATATTAGAGGATTCGTAGGATTTACATGATATTAGCACAAATTTGTCAAGAATTATGGTCAAATAGTAGCAATTCTAACAACATTATTGGAAAAGGATGCATTTTCTTAGACTCAAGAAGAAACCAAATATTTTCAAAAATTTAAGGAGGCCATGTGTACAACTCATATCTTGTCCACCCCTAACTTCACAAAAACCTTTATTGTGGAGTGTGATGCCTAAGTGAATGACATTAGTGTAGTTTTAATGCAAGAATAAAGAACCCTTTCCTTTGGAAGCATCCAAATTAAAGGAAACAAATTGCTCAAACCCATTTATGAAAAGGAATTGTTGGCTATACTGCATGCATTTAAGAAATGATACCCTTACCTAATATGAAGAAACTTATAGGTAGAAATATATCATGATAGTTTGAATTACTTATTGGAACAATGATTATCTTGAGAAGAGCAATAAAAATGGGTTATAAAGATGTTGGGTTATGACTTTGAAATTGTCTACAAAGTTTGATCCTCCAATTCATAGATAGATTTATGGTGTTCGTGCACATCAGGGTTCAAAGAAACTATTATTATTATTGTTTTAATAATTTGAATTTAAGGAGGTTGCAATCATCTTTAGATCACAACTCTCCAAGATTTAATGTGTAACTAAATGGGAGTCTCCCTGCGAGCATAGGGTTACTATTATTTATATTCTAAATAAAAAGATATTATCTTGTGTTATCAAAAGAGAGTGCCCTCACTATGGTGGGAGGAAAGTATACATATTACTTGCATTATAATGCTCTTTCACCAATCAATAGATATGTTCAATTCAAATTTCTTGTACATGATTGTTACATAGTGTGCATGGTTTGATTATGTAGCATAGCCGCACAACCCAAACCCTTGGAGGGGGCCCACTCTTAAGGTAAGACATTGTATATGTGTTGAATATGTATGTGGTAGTTTTTAATCTTATTTAGAGTGTGTTTATTTGTTAGTAGAGATTTCTTCTTTTATATTTATTCTTGTTTCCTGTAGATTACTTAGCTACAAAAATAGAAACCACTTGTGATTACAATCTAATTACAGAGAAGAGGTAGTGTTACTATATGATTAAACCAATAATAGTATCACCTCAGGAAGAGCCATAAATTGGATTTGGAATCATGGTGATAGGAGCTAGTTAAATGTTTAAATTGCAATGAAGTTAATTTTTGTTTGCAAACTCCAAAGATCTATTTGTTGTCATTTTGACTTTACAATAGAATATACAAAAAAAAATCAGTTTTGGCATCATTTTCAGGGAGGCACTAAGGTGCTTTGATACTTGTTTTACATTGATTTAGGAGACACCATAAGATTAGGAGATGATCTAAGGGAATTTTCGACAAATCCTATGCTAACCTCCATCCTAAATGTTATGCATCAGAACATACTAGGATGCATGAGAAGATTTAGAGATGCCTGGGGACATTTTTGTGGTGCAGTAGGATCCACCCACATCACTAATGAACTAAAAAAAAAATCTGTAGAAGGAGGGAGCCCAAAGGGTATTTTAAAATCTCAACATAAACCTCCTATCAAACAAATTGCAACCAATACAATAGTATCCATCGCCAATTTGATTCTACAACACACATTGTCATAAACTCTCTTTCCATAGAATTTATTGGTAGGAAATAGGTTAGATTATCAAGAGAATAATATTCAAGAACCTGATTTCTCTGCCGATTCTCTTGAATCTGTGGTGTTTTGGAGAAAAGAGTTTTTAAACATTGATAATGAAGGAGAAAGTTCTAACTTGAAGGAACCTGTTACATTTAAATTTCGTATCCAAGAGTCAGATGATATTGTTCGAATGAAGAACATCCCACCTTCTTTCTTTTCTAACTTTTGTGTCCTGGCTAGCAAATATATAGATACATTCCTATTTGATTTTTATGCCCTCTACCAAATATATGATTACTCCTTTCATGCCCAAAATATTAAGTTATTTCCAACCACCCTGAAGGAAGCATCACTTTGTTGGTTAATGGGGCATGGAGGGCATATTATTCACACATGGGAAGAGATGAGGAAAATATTCTTAAGGAAGCATCATTATTATTATAAGGCAAGGGATATTCGAGAAGAAAGTTTCAAAATGACCCAAAGGATGATGAAAGCTTAGACGACTATGTTGAGAGATTTCAGTACAACCTACAATGATCGAAGAAAAATGCATTATATCTGGAGACTTTACTTATTATTCTCCTAAGAGGAATTATATATGATTGTATAGATGTATTGAATCTAATGGGAGCTAGAGATATCTCAAAAATGACATATGAAGAAATTGATGAGTTGTGTAAATGTTACTCACGTGCAAATGCAAAATATGGAAGAGGCACATGAGACACAGTTTCAAAAATCACAAGCTCATCCGGAGGAGGGGTCACTAGGGATAAATTGGGAAATATATTAGAAAATTTCAAGACCAATATCCTTAGTTCCCTCGGATCTCAGTCATATACCATGAAAGCTAGAAATAAGCGTCAGATTTGGCATTACCCATTTTCTATTCCAAATGCTGAAAGAAGAACCCTATATGAGAAATCCCTCTAAATAATATAGAGACATGTGCTACATGTGAGAAAAATAGAAATTTCCCTTCCTTTCCCGAGCTTAAGTATATCAAGGGGATAATGAGAAAAATGAAAAAATCTACTTTGTAGCCCAAAAAAAAACATGGCCACCATGACCACTAGGTATCACACAAGATCCATCCCAATATTTTGTTCCATATCAATACTCACCTCAAATATGGTACTCGTCCATACCATGGAAACAATGGCATCCTCAGGCTCAAAACCAACCTTTGCAATAGGGTTGGCGAGGGTCTTCATATTTTGGAAACTTGTCTTAACAAATCCAACAATATACCCCTTAGACACATCCTCTACTCTAGCATCCAAAAAAATTATAGTTACCATCCAACCAACCTCCTCAAAAATCACCACAGATACCTTCCCAAACCATTCCTAACCTAAATAATAAAGTATCCCAACACACCCATAATGCTAAAACACCTCCTTTCCCAACCTACTTAGTTTCCCCTATGGATTGTAATGATGTTCACTTACGCTCAAGAAAAGAGATTAATGGTCAGACTTCTCCCATTATACTAGAGCATGACAATGAGGATGGTCCAATTGAAATGAATAATAATATTTTCAAACCTTCCTCCACAATGCAAGCAACTACCCGAGGGATTTTTAGCCAACCACACTCGGTAGGATCAGTCCCAACTCCTTCGTATCTAGAAATATTGTGCATAGGCAAATTCCTTACACAAAAGAAATTTGATTTTCTAGGAGAATTGAAAAATTTGTATGTCAAAATTCCTTTATTTCAGAATATTAAAGATGCCTCAATTTATGCCAATGATTTCTAAGAACTCTGCCTAAGAAAATTGGGAAGGAAAAAGAAGGACCGTCAGACTGTTCATGTTAAGAAAAATTTTCATGGCTAAGTATGTAGATATAGGAGGTCCAATTGTTAATGTTAATATCAATAACACTTGCATACCCAACACCTTGATTGACCTAGGGGCATATATTAATGTTATGACCAAGGAGACAATGGAAAAACTCAAAATACCTGGTCCATATCCAAATCCTATGGTTCTTCAGTTAGCTGATAGGTCTAAAGTTAAACCAAAGGGAGTATTGGAAGATGAAGTTGTTTATATGGATTCTTGGGAGTATTGATCAGACTTCATGATCTTGCAACCAAAATATAACCTAGGGGTATACCCATTGATTTTGGGAAAACCCTAGTTATCCACTATTGATGCATACATTTTTTTGTAGGTAAGGAGATATGACCATTTCTCATGAGAATTCCACTAAAAGAATCACTCTTTACCCCCTTTCTAAACCTTCTTATGATTCAAAAAACCCCACTTGGATAGAATATAGTGATGAAGAGACTATCCAAATTATTCTGACTTTGGACCAAGCCTGGAAATTTAGAAAAAATACTAAGGATGATCTAATTTTCACTTTCATAGCACATCCTCATATAGTTAGGCATCCAACTTACCCATCCCTTGGACATATTCTAAGAAGGTATTCTCAGGAAACATGCTCATTAGATGAGTTGGCACAAAAATTTGACTCCATGATTCCTTTATATGCCATATCTGAGAATCATAGCACATCAGTTGAGATCCACCAAGGAAAAACATTGAATGTTAACTCTAAACTAGAACCTTCTCAACAAGATCAACTCATCAAGATGTTGCAAAATAATAGTAGTGCATTTGCTTTGGATTATACTAACATGAAAGGGGTCCATCCCAATCTATGTACTCATCACATATATATTAAGGAAGACTCTCAACCTATTAGGCAACCTCAACAAAGAATGAACCCCTCTTTAAGGGACATAGTGAAGGAGGAACTAAAAAGGTTTCTTAATCTGAACTTTATTTATCTTATATTTGACAGTAAGTGGGTCTCATCCCTAGTAATTATGCCAAAGAAGAATGGGAAGTGGTGTGTGTATATTGACTACAAAGAACTAAATTAGGACACTCTAAAATACTACTCACCTTTTTTATTCATTGATCAAGTCCTAGATACCATGGAAGACAATACATTTTTCTATTTTCTTGATGGATTCAATGGTTATAACCAAATTCAAATTTCACTCGAGGACCAAGACAAGACTACCTTCACGTGCCCTTGAGGAAGTTATGCCTATCGAGTATTAACATTAGGATTATGCAATGCCCCTGCCGCTTTCCAAAGGGAAATCCTCAAAATATTTCATAACTTGATTCTTGATCATGTTGAGATATATATGGATGATTTTATTGCATACGGGGACCCTTTTCAAGAATCCCTAGACAATATTGAAATTTTTTTAGTCATATGCCAAGAAACAAATCTTTCCTTTAGCAATGAAATATGTCATATGTTCCTCATTGAGGGGATTTTTTTGGGTCATCACATATCACCTATAGGAATTAGAGTGGACCATGCAAAGATAGAGGTAATTCTAAAACTTCTAGTCCCTGCAACTCAAAAGGATGTTCATATTTTTATAGGGCATGAAAGGATACTATTGAAGGTTTATTGAAAGTTTTACTAAGATATCATCACCTTTTTTTCAACTACTCTCAAAAGATGTAAAAATTTTCTTGACTACCCAATGATATATTGACTTTGAATATTTGAAGGAAAAGTTGTTAGTTACACCAGTACCGTGGGGCTCAAAATGGTCTTTACCTTTCCACATTTCTACAAATGTTTGGGATATAACTATTGGAGTTGTATTGGGACAAAATGAAGAACATATACCTTATTCCATTTACTACATCAATAATATTATTACTTTAGTTGACCAAAATTATATAGTAATTGAAACACAATTTCTTCTTGTTGTTCATGCCATTAATAAATTTCGTCAATACATCATCGGTTACCTTGTGTTTATACATATTGATCATTATACCATTCATTATCATATGAATAAACCTATTATTAATGGTAGAGTGACTAGATGGTTGTTGTTGTTGCAAGAGTTTGATATTATAATCCTTAATAAACCTAGAAACAAGAATGTTGTTGTTGATTTCCTTTGTGGGATTACTAATGAGGGAGATGTTATTCTTGTAGAGGATGATTTTCTAGATGAACATATATTTTCTTTGTCTATTAACACACCTTGGTTTGTAGACATTTCTAATTGTCTAGATGTAGGAAATATTCTGCGACACTTGTCACCAAGGGAATGTTAGAAGGTCATCAAACTGAGTGTTGTGCACTCATGGGTCGAAAGCCACCTTTTTGACATAGGGTTGGATCAGCTTGTTATTCGACGATGTGTTCATGAAGGTGAGGTTTATGAAATCCTCAATTCCTACCATGACGAACCTTGTGGAGGAAATTTCATTGATAAGAGGACTGCAAACAAAGTATTACATCTAGGATACTATTGGCCTACCATCTTCAGGGATTCCAAAGATGATGTCAGAAGTTGTGACAACTGTTAACGTATGGGTTGACTAGTCAGTATGATGAAATTCCATTGCAGCCTGAAGTTTTGGTAGAGCCCTTTTAAAAATGGGGCCTTGATTTTGTAGGGACAATCAAGACACCATCAAGGTAGAAAGTGTATATCTTGGTATGCATTGATTATGTGACCAAGTGGGTTGAAGCCAAGGCTCTCCCAAATGCCACTCAGAAAGAAGTAGCTTACTTTCTACTTTAAGAGATTTTTTCTTGTTTTGGGTTTCCCTGAGAAAGAGTCACTGACCAAGGGACTCAGTTTACTTCCCAAATCATTTAGTCCATCACCCAAAAATTCAATATCAAACATCGAATCTCCACTCCATACCATCCACGGGAAAATTGGATAGGTGGAAGTCACAAATAAGGTTTTGGAGGCCATATTGACCAAGATAGTGAAAAAAGATCACAAGGATTGGGATTACAATCTTCTAGAGGCTCTTTGGTATTATCAAACCACTTGGAGAAATACCATAGGCTTCACTCCTTATGATATTGTGTATGTAAACATAAGAGTTAAATACTGAGAACTGCATTACAAGTGAGCTTGGATCTCTCAGAAACTAAAAAGAACCAGTTAAATCAGATTAATGAACTTTATGAGATTCATCAATATGATTTACAAGAAACCTCTCTTATCCAACAATAGAGAGTTATCTGGCATGAAAAATTCATTAAGAAAAGGAAATTCAAGGAAGGTGATTGGGCCCTCCTATTTGATTCTAGGTACAAGAATTTTAAGGGTAAATTCTACACTTATTGGATGGGGCCATATGAGTTTGACATTGTTTATGACAATGGCTCTGTGAAATTTCACACCATTAACGAAGATAGGACTCCATTGATGGCCAATGGTCATTGATTAAGACTATATCAAAAGCCAATGACCAAGGAAGAGTTCATACAAGACCTGATTAAGAAAGCAAAAATTGAGGTTGTAAACAAGGTGGCTATTCCACCAATGTCTACATCCTCTTTATTCCTTTTCCAGTACAATTTTCAAAAGAAAAAAAGAAGAAGGAAAAATAAAATAAAATTTGGTAGTGAAACCCATGTTCTGGGCGTTACTAGACTTGGTGGTACTAGAAAACTAGATTTTGGATGGTATCACTAAGCATAAATAAATCCAATTGTGAAAACCTATTTGAGGTGCAATTGGACATATTTTTCCTGAAAACGAGTTTACTAGCATGCAAAGTCTGAGGTAAAAAAAAAGAAAAAAAAGAAAAAAAAAACTCCAAGTCTTAACTCCACAAAGTAATCAAGCTACATTATTGGGATCAACAACACTAAGGGTGAGACTCTACTCTATTTTACTTCAAATGGTCTCATACCAAGTTGCAAAAAAATGGTTTAACTACTCTCCTACAACCAATTCAATATGAAATTTAGTTGATTGAGGCTACCCCAAGGAATATTTCACCTCACTTACAAGCTTCATAAGAATGATTTTGAGTTTTTTTTTTAAGTTCTTAAGTATAGAAATTTCTGTAGCATTCTGGATCAACAAAAATACTTGATTGTAGAATAAATGAATAGGATTACAACTATATCATTATGCATATCACTAACTATGCATCAATTTTTACAACAAATATGCCTTGCAGACTCAGGGCATTAACTCTCTGATAATTCAAAGTTCTCTCTTTCAACATGATAACTCTAGGACTTATTCTATCCTTTCTACTTCAACAGTCACTCTTTGTATCTAGTTGATCATGTACTAGGAACTTACTTTGTCAAAGGATAGCATTCCATCTATAATCCAAGAAATTCTTATAACAAATCCAAGTAGTTTCAGAACCTTTTTCCTGATTTTTTCTATGCAAACTTGAGAAATATAAAAGCAATCCAATTATTATGTGAATATAACAATACCCATTTCATAAGGATCCAAATGAAAAAAATCATCTTGCTTCCATACTTAGCCAAATAAATTTTTCAAGCTCTCCGAGGACCGACACATAGGCTTACCTTCCCATCATGCAAGATTTCCCAAGGCATGCTCGTCTAACCTTGCAACCCGTTGTCACAACCAATCAATGTTTGCCAATGAACATCTCAATGAACGAGCATGGTCATCAATTTCTAACTCCAAGGTAGGGGCCTTACAAATGCTATTTTAGAAATATCTAAATCACACGCCAAAATCAAGTAGGATGGAAAATAGTTTCAACTTGATTTGCGATATAAACTAGCTAAATTATAGTTTAATTTGAAACCTAATAACATTTCATATATTTGAAACCTAGCAACATTTCATATTTCTCTTTCTTATAAAATGTAAAAATTAAAAAAACTCTGACTTTTGACCATTTCCATAAACACAAATGTATAAATTCATATAAAAAATTCAATGACTTCAAGGAAATTTCATCTTAATCTTCATATTAAAAACCAAAACTAGTTAATTAACCCCTTCTAACCCCTTTAACAAGATGAAATGCAAGAACTTGTACTTAGATATGCATGCTAAAAATTAATCCCAACTACAATTCATAGTTTTCACCTCAATCTCTACACTCTAAAAGTAAAATAATTCATTGTTTTAGAGGAATTTCTATCTTAAACAATCTTTTTGATGTGTTAGGAATTATTATATATTGTTACACACACAAATTTAGATAAGTGTGAGATCTTATTATGTAGGTAGGCATGAATTGAATTTTATTCATTCATATGATACACATATAAGTGCATTGATGTGACCTTTGGATTCATCTTCCAAGAGGTCACTTGGACTTCCTATGACATTTCCTATCACTTGTGACATCTCACATTCCCTCACAAGTGAATAGTACAAAATATTGTAACCCTAGATAGATTAGGTTTCCAACATTACCCCCTTAATCTGAAGGGGTGTATGTGAGTCCAATAAGAGATCTGAAATCTAGAAGTGGACAACTGTCAATGGATGAATATGCTCTCTAAATCTGGTGGTTTTGGGATGACCACAAACCAAAAGGCTAGCAGAAGTTCATGTCTTCTACTAATTGGTGGTGGTGGTTTAAGGAGGACCACAAACCAATCTGTTGGTTTATGGATGACCACAAAATATGGAACTTCACTCTAAGGCTCAATGGTTCCCGAAACATTTCCTAAGTTGGCTAGAAGCTGGAAGCTGATGTCATTTGTTGATTGGAACTGTTATCGAATGTTAGTTTTAAATATGACCATAAACCATTCTATAGTAAAAGTTGAAATCATTCTCCCAAGTGGAGGTTTAAGGAAAACCACAAATCATTGTCCAACAGAAGCTGTAAGTCTTTTAATAAGTAGTAATTTAAGGAAAACCACAAACCAATTTGATGGTTTTAGGTGGTCACAAACTGAATCATGCTCACTTGTTATTGTTCAATTGACAGGACTTTGAAACTTGAAGCTTGAATGTCAATCGTTGATGTTGTTCCCCCTTGTTAGGTATAAGGTGAGAAGATGCAAATCTCTCCACATAAACATGTTCCAATACTCGAGAATGAATTCATCGATATGAATGATATATCTTCTTGACTATTGATGACCATCGCCAAGAAGTCATCCACCCATAGTGGTTCTTTACTCTTGCAAGTTTCTTGTGTTTAGAAAATTTGTTTGAAGGGTGATTGTGCTTTCCACAATTCTCACAAGGATGAATATAAAACCATTGATCTTTCATGTGGCCAACTCGATAACAATGTTGACATTTTGGAATCTTCTCTTTGTCAGGATATTTAGACACTTAGGAGTTAGTTAAGATCTACTTGGTCTAATGTGTCATTAGGTAAAAGTGTGTTTCATAGTGTATTTCTTTAGTATGCATTAGTATGAATTTGTAGTTAGGAAATCCAACGGTCATGATATGTTCTCGACATAGAGTGATCTGACGATTAATACTCTCCTCGATCTGTGGCTTAACACCCGATTCATCCATGATCTCTATTTAAAGAGTATGGATGGTCATTTTCCCATGATTGATTGTGAGAAACTCTCTTGTAAAATCTCTCTGTAAATTTTTTCTTTTGCATTGATAAACTGCTTCAAGTGGTCGTGTTGGTTGGGGCCATGGATGTTTCCTCGTAGGGGTTTTACCAAGTAAAAACATAGGTGTGTTGATATTTTATCTAGTTGTGTGAGTGGTTACTGAAGGTGTTCTTCTTCTGTTGGAATACCTGTGTTGTTAAGCATGGTATTCGAGCCTATTTGAAGACCCGCTCCTGTTGTAGATCGAGATCGTGAAGCCGAGTTTCCTCATCTCTATTTTATTTCATTTCCGTAAATTTATAGACTAAGAGGACTGTTTCATTGTGTCCGGAGTGCTTGTTTCAATTAGGAACACTTTTCGTTTCACTCGAAAAAGGTTTCTGTTTGCCTAAGATATGACAATTTCAGTCAGATCCAGAGTTATAAAACCTAAATACGTATTTTTTTCAACAACAACAACAATCCTCTTGCGAAACAATACAATATGTCTTGCTAGACCATTTGGTTAAAAGTTGCCTTATTAAGTAAGAGGTCTTGAGTTCAAGTCTCTCTTTTGTTACTTTTTTTTGAAAAAGTTCATGCTAAAATTGTAAAGTGTATTTCACTTCAAGTATAAAAGTGAATTACTATAAGTAGCTTTAATATTTTATTTTAGAGTTATTTATGAGGTAACTTCATTGTAAAAGTGATCCCCACTTCTCTTTATAAAAGTAAGCCACTTCATAAAGAAACTTACACCACCATGTGGTCATTTGGTTACCGGTTATTTATGAGGTAACTTCATTGTAAAAGTGATCCCCACTTCTCTTTATAAAAGTAAGCCACTTCATAAAGAAACTTACACCACCATGTGATCATTTGGTTACCGGTTATGCCGTTTTTAAAAATGACATAACTTTCACATCTGAAGTCCGTTTTTAGTGCTGTTTTTTTTAAACTGCATATTTTTTCGAGATATTTCCATCCAGATCATTATTTTTCGTTTTTAAATCCATATTATCTACATATTTAATATGGATTTTTCCACTAATATTTTTCTTACTAGCACCAACTACTTCCAATGAAAATCTCATATGGAAGATTTATTAAGAAGTAAAGGCTTGTACCAGATTACCTTGGGAAAGGAAAAAGCATCCAATGATGATGATAAGAAATTCAAATGGGCTAATAGGAGTGACGAATCATATGGACTAATCAGAATGTCTATCTCTCCTGATTTAAGGTTCCACCTTAAAGAAATTGATGACCCCGAAGGAGCTTGGGAAAAGATTGAATCTGTGTTTGGTAAACTCAATATTATTCGAGCACAACAGTTAGAAAATTGAGTACTGGCCTTAAGTCCAAGTGATTTTTCTTTCCTTGGAGACTAAGTATTTAAGTTTAAAACACTCATAATTTTGTGTGAAGAATGTGAAATAAAAATGGAGGAAGAGCATTGCATCTATATTATTCTTTCTAAGCTAGGTAGTTCATATTCTTTGTTTGTATATACCTTTTATGCCATGAGAGAGGCTCTAGGGAAATCTTATTAAAAACCCACTCTTGAGTCCTTTTGTTGTTCTTTGATTAGAGAGGAAGATAAGATTGTACAACTTGGAGTGATCAACACTGCAGGTACCTCCAACAAAGCCTTAGTTTCCCAACAGAAAGATAAACCCAAGTATCCCAAGAAGCAACATCCTCACTACAACAACAAGAAACATAAGGGTCCCAAACCCGCTCAGACAACTTTAGCTCCTAATGGTGACAAATGAACAAAATATAAAAATAAGAAGACTGACAAACATTGCAACTTTTGTGATAAATATGGTCATCATGAGTTGAAATGTTTCAAGAAGATGAAATCTTTAGAAGCAATGATGAAGAAGCACAACATCAATATTGATTCTACTTCTTCTTCTTCTTCTCAAGGACATGCACTTTTCGCTTTTGGTTTCTCCTTCAATACAACTTCTACTTCTTCTTCTGATGAATGGTTTATTGATTCTGGAGCATCTTATCATATGGCTAAGGGTAAAGACACATTTTCTGCTCTAAATGAATGTAACACCAAGAAACTATTTGTTGGTGATGATAGATCTCTTAATGTTGTAGGATTTGGAACAGTTCAAGTAGATAATGGGCATTTCAATGATGTATTATGTGTTCAAAGTCTTTCTTGTAACCTTCTATCACTATATCAAATCACTCATTTAGGTGAAGGTAAAACCGTAAAGTTTTCACCTCACCAAGTTGTAATCAAGGATCTAAAAGATTTTAAGCATGTTCTTGCAATTGGAATTGCTGATGATATTATCAGGTTGTACAAGTTTGACAACTTTGGGTCATCATATTTTTCATCCGTTTTTGTTGCTCATAGCGATGACTTGAGAAAACTTTGGCATGAACGGTTTGGTCATCTAAACTATCACTCATTGCAACAACTATGTAATCAATAGATGGTGACTGGTCTTCCTCTTGTTTCATGCAGAGATGGTGTTTGTGTCAGTTGTGTTCTTGGAAAACATCAACGAGACAATTTTGACAAACGTGCCTCTTGGCACGCCTCGGGCCCTTTGCAACTTGTTCACAGTGATTTGTGTGGTCCACTTTCTTCTCCTTCTTTTTTTGGGTGCGAGTATTTTTTAACTTTCATTGATGATTTTTCCAGACATACTTGGGTTTACTTATTAAAACTTAAGAGTGAAGTTTTCGACAAGTTTTTGGCCTACAAGGTCCTTGTAGAAAAGAAATCTAGACATCAAATTTAAAATTTAAGAACATATAATGGAGGCGAATATGTGAACAATAATTTTACAAGTTACTGCACTACACAGGGCATCCAAATGAAACACAATGTTCCATATACACCACAAAAAAAGGGTGTTGCTGAGAGGAAAAACCGCACATTAAAAGAAATTGCTAATTGTATGATCCAATCTAAGGGATTAAGTCTAAAGTATTGGGCGAAAGAAATCAACTGTGCAAATTACATAGTCAATCACACTCCCATAAAGGCTCTTAAAACTATAACACCGAAAGAAGCTTGGACTAAAATTAAAACAAATGTAAGTCACTTCCGTGTATTTGGCAGTATAGCATGGGATCACATTCTTGATGAGAAAAGGAAAACATTGCAGCCTAAAAGTGAGAAGTGTATATTTGTTGTTTATTCTGAAGATTTCAAAGGTTATAGACTTCTTTGACCACATTGTAATGAAATTATTATTAGAAGAGATGTTAAATTTGATGAAAATCTCTTGGCCTGTGAGACTAATTTGATGATTGTGCCTTCTTCGACTTGCGAGCCATCTTCAACTTGCGAGCCATCTTCAGTGTTTGTGCTTTCTTTTGTTCCTATTTTGGTTTCTTCTTCAGATGACGATAGTGAGGGTGAAAATCCACCTCTGCCTGCTCACCTTCCTCCAAATGAGTCCTTTAAACCTGAACCATAACCAGTTCCATCGCTTCCTAGATGGATCTGTTCAACACAAGAAGTCATTGGTGGTCTTGTCAGTGATCCTTCAGATCAACATCAAACACGTTCACATTTACAACAAGCCTCTTCTCTTTTGGCTCAATTTTTTGAGACTCATGATCCAGAGACATTTGCAGAAGCTTCAGGTCATTTAGATTGGAATACATAAATGAATGAAGAGTATCGTTCCTTAATAAAAAATGATACTTGGGATCTTGTACCTGTTCCAAAAGAAAGAAAACTTGTTAGATGTAAATGGGTCTATAGAACTAAGTATGCATCAAATGGAAGTGTTGAAAGACACAAGGCTCGGTTAGTTTGCCAAAGTATTTTCCCAAGTTGAAGGAATTGACTATAATGAAACATTTTCCCCTGTAGCCAAAATGAATTCCATCCGCCTTGTTCTTGCCCTTGATGCCTCACATAAATGGGAGGTCCATCAAATGAATGTTAAATCTTCTTTCTTGCATGGAGATTTGCAAGAAGAAATATACATGGAACAACCTCCTGGCAATGTCCAAAATGACTCTATCCTTGTTTGTCGCCTTAAGAAATCTCTTTATGGTCTTAAGCAAGCTCCTCGAGCTTGGTATGCCAAAATGGACAACTTTCTTATTGACATCGGATTCTCTAGATGCCATTATGATCCTAATGTCTATATCAAGAAAGTAGGAATCCATCTCATAATCCTTGTCCTTTATGTTGATGACCTTATCCTTACTGGTAGTGACTCAAAACTTTTAAACCATGTGAAAACC
>JZKD02S2050052.1:1092599-1104682 GCA_000966675.3 Picea glauca | reverse complement strand
ATATATATTGATTATGTCTTTCATAATGTCTATCAAAACATCTTTGTTAAAGTCTATATTAACATTTGATTCATTTTTTTAATTTGACATTAATTAGGACTTAGTTATTTTTATATATAAATAAAAATATTGATAAAAAATGAGAAATTAATATAATTTATTGTATATTTAATATGAATTAAATAACACTCAGGTGGGGTTTTAGATGAGTCCCAAGTGGCTCTCCATGCATAAGCCTGATATGATAGGTTGAGGATGGAGGAATTAAGGCACATGATAGTTTCAGGTGTGAGGGACATTGGCAGGATGACACAAGGACTAGGGGATGGAGAGGAAGATTATGGCATGTTTGGAGTGCAAGCTCGACAATTATGAATTGGAAGCGATGGAATTGCAGGTATTCATACCAAAAATTGGTTGCAGAGGTTCTAACAAGGATGAAGGAGTGTTCTTGATGGTAGATAGAAATCGTAAGTTGGTTGCTCTCCCAATAAGATCCTAGGGTTAGGATGGCCAATCCACTAGGGACAATCTGAGTGTAATTTCCCCAAAAATCGAGGGTGCAGAGTTGAGGCTTTTGGTGGTGGATTTAGTTCGTTAGATGTGGGTTTACTAATCTCGAGTGGGTCGTTTGAGTCGTGGATTCTTGGAGACTAGATTGGTTGGTTTGGTAGGTGGGTAAGCTAGTTTTCCTAGAGGTTCATTTGGAAGTTTGATTCTAGAGGTGGTGGTGTGGCTAGGAACATTTGTGGTAGTGATAGTCGAGATTTAGGGTATTCTCTCTGTGGTGGTGGAGGTTCCAGGTCACTAAGTAAGTGTAAGAAACCCAACCCCCTAAGTACCCTTTTAAGGGATGGGGTATTAATTTTTTTCCTTTTGTGAGCCTCCTCGAATCCATTTAAAAAGGACACCATTATCTACTTCTCGCCAAGATCTTTCCAATGACTATAAGTTTGCTCAAAATAGAGCTCTAGATAAAATGTTATGACCTTTTAAAAATTTAGGGCCTTTATTGGCATGCCTCAAGCCCTTTGCAACTTGTTCACAGTGATTTGTGTGGTCCACTTTCTTCTCCTTCTTTTTTTGGGTGCAAGTATTTTTTAACTTTCAATGATGATTTTTCCAGACGTACTTGGGTTTACTTCTTAAAACTTAAGAGTGAAGTTTTTGACAAGTTTTTGGCCTACAAGGCCCTTGTAGAAAAGCAATCTGGACATCAAATTTAAAATTTAAGAACATATAATGGAGGCGAATATGTGAACAATAATTTTACAAGTTACTGCACTACACAAGGCATCCAAATGAAACACAATGTTCCATATACACCACAAAAAAATGGTGTTGCTGAGAGAAAAAACCGCACATTAAAAGAAATGGCTAATTGTATGATCCAATCTAAGGGATTAAGTCTAAAGTATTGGGCGAAAGAAATCAACTGTGCAAATTACATAGTCAATCACACTCCCATAAAGGCTCTTAAAAATATAACACCGGAAGAAGCTTGGACTAAAATTAAAACAAATGTAAGTCACTTCCGTGTATTTGGTAGTATAGCATGGGATCACATTCCTGATGAGAAAAGGAAAACATTGCAGCCTAAAAGTGAGAAGTGTATATTTGTTGGTTATTCTGAAGATTTCAAAGGTCATAGACTTCTTTGACCACATTGTAATGAAATTATTATTAGAAGAGATGTTAAATTTGATGAAAATCTTTTGGCCTGTGAGACTAATTTGACGATTGTGCCTTCTTCGACTTGCGAGCCATCTTCCATGTTTGTGCTTTCTTTTGTTCCTATTTTGGTTTCTTCTTCAGATGATGATAGTGAGGGTGAAAATCCACCTATGCCTGCTCACCTTCCTCCAAATGAGTCCTTTAAACCTGAACTAGAACCAGTTCCATCGCTTCCTAGATGGGTCCGTTCAACACGAGAAGCCATTGGTGGTCTTGTCAGTGATCCTTCAGATCAACGTCAAACACGTTCACATTTACAATGAGCCTCTTCTATTTTGGATCAAGTTTTTGAGACTCATGATCCAAAGACATTTGCAGAAGCTTCAGGTCATTTAGATTGGAATACATAAATGAATGAAGAGTATCATTCCTTAATGAAAAATGATACTTGGGATCTTGTACCTGTTCCAAAAGGAAGAAAACTTGTCAGATGTAAATGGGTCTATAGAACTAAGTATGTATCAAATGGAAGTGTTGAAAGACACAAGGCTCAGTTAGTTGCCAAAGTATTTTCCCAAGTTGAAGGAATTGACTATAATGAAACATTTTCCCCTGTAGCCAAAATGAATTCCATCCGCCTTGTTCTTGCCCTTGATGCCTCATATAAATGGGAGGTCCATTATATGAATGTTAAATCTTCTTTCTTGCATGGAGATTTGCAAGAAGAAATATACATGGAACAACCTCCTGGCAATGTCCAAAATGACTCTATCCTTGTTTGTTGCCTTAAGAAATCTCTTTATGGTCTTAAGCAAGCTCCTCGAGCTTGGTATGCCAAAATGGAAAACTTTCTTACTGACATCGGATTCTCTAGATGCCATTATGATCCTAATGTCTATACCAAGAAAGTAGGAATCCATCTCATAATCCGTGTCCTTTATTTTGATGACCTTATCCTTACTGGTAGTGACTCAAAACTTTTAAACCATGTGAAAACCAACCTTAAGAAAAAATTTGAAATGATAGACTTAGGCTTTTTGCACTATTTCCTTGGCCTCCAAGTTTTGCAAACCAATGAAGGAATTTTTCTTTCCTAGTCTAAGTATGCTTGTGACCTTCTTTGTCGCTTTCACATGGATGATTGTAAACCAACCCCTTCTCCCTTCTATTATGGAGTCAAGCTTACTTCCACCTATACTTCTCCTGAAGTTGATGCCACCCTGTATCGTTACTTAGTTGGTAGCCTCTTATACTTGACTCATACTCATCCTGAACTTTCCTTTGTTTTTGGTCTTGTTGCCCGATATCTGAAAACACCCCATTAAATCCATTGGAAAGAAGCGAAAATGATACTTCACTAAGTCTGTGGTACAGTTCAGTTCGGGATATATTACAGTTCAGGGGGGACTCCTTTATTGGTTGGTTTCACTAATTTAGATTGGGTCGATGACCCTGATGATCAGAAGTCTACTGGAGGTTATGTTTTCAGCCTTGGTTCAGGACCTGTCACTTGGGCCTATAAGAAACAACATGCTATTGCACTTTCTTCAACAGAAGAAGAGTACCGAGCAGCGGTAAATGATAGTTAGAAAGCCTTGTGGCTTTGATAGATCCTTTCAGAGTTTGGACTCCAACAGCAACATCTGACCAGCCTTTGGTGCAACAATTAGAATTCCATCAAGCTCACCAAAGACCCAGTTCAATATAAGCGTAGCAAAAAAATTGAGCTACACATGCACTTCATCAGAAAGCTCATTCATGATCAAGTTATTGAAGTGCTCTTTTTCCCTACAGAAGATCAAGTTGAAGACATTTTCACAAAGTCTCTTACAGAAGCGAAGTTTTCCAAACTTTGATCTATGTTAGGAGTTCAAGAAGTTGTCATTAAGGGGGGATAGACTCTAATGCCTCCTTCCTTCTGCTATTGTGTCAACATTGTAAATTCTTCATTCCTATCCCAAGTTGTTCTTAAGGGGGGATGTTAGGATATTTAGACACTTAGGAGTTAGTTAAGATCTACTTGGTCTAATGTGTCGTTAGGTAAAAGTGTTTTTCTTTAGTATGCATTAGTATGCATTTGTAGTTAAGAAATCCGACGATCATGATATGTTCCCAACATAGAGTGATCTGACGGTTCATACTCTCCTCGATCTTAACGACCATTGATCCTTGGCTTAACATTCGATTAGTCCATGATCTCTATTTAAAGAGCATGGAGGGTCATTTGTTGATGATCGATTGTGAGAAAATCTCTTGTAAAATCTCTCTGTAATCTTTTTCTTTTGCTTTAATAAACTGCTCCAAGTGGTCACGTTGGCTGGGGCTGTGGATGTTTCCTTGTAGGGGGTTTACCATGCAAAAACATCGGTGTGTTGATCTTTGATCTGGTTGTGCGAGTGGTTATTGATGGTGTTCGTCCTTTATTGGAATACCTGTGTTGTTGAACACTCTTGAACTGGAGCAGGTGAATATGAACTTTCTTGTAACAGTTCAAGACTCTGGAATTGGATCGGTTTGGTATAATACGAAATATGAAAGGTCACTTCCTTTTCATATCCAATATTGGTTTTGTGTTTATTGATTCTGATTTTTCCCCAAGGTTTGATGATTGGATTGGAAAGAGGAAGCTGAACTTCATATGTACTTGAATATGAAGCTATCTCACTGAGTTTCTCTTGTGTTGGCTATTGGTATGAATCAACATCATCATATTCTTCGAAAAGAGGGTTGTTGTGAACAAGGACTAGTTCAAAATGTCAAATATTCTTTGACTCAAATGCATCGTGAAGAAGTTGAGTCTGAGTTTGCAACAATGATACTTTGGCTTGCAAAACTTGTAGACAAGTTACAATAGACTGCAAAAATGAGGGGTGTCAGATTCTATTGAAAATGCACCTATTTGTCAAAACTGATTTAAAAAAAACACAGTAATGATCAAAGTAGAATGAATGGATGTATACCAAATTCATTGTTGGAAGCCGCCAACGTGAGCACCACAGTGAATAATCCTTATGTCACTTGATCAAGATGTTCAACATATGTATTATGTCAGGTTTCTAGCCATAATGTAGCTTAATCAATGCAACTGAGTGGAATGATGTTTGGGATAAATTTGAATATGAACGTTTCTTTGTTGTATGAATGAAGGGGTTGCACCCAATCTCTCTACACACACTAGTTTAACTTTGGCATGTGTGGTATCATTCCTCGAAATAAAAGTGTAGTTGGAAGCCCACCACGAGAGATTTAAATAGTTGAATAAACTCCAAGCAATGATCACAACACAATATCCTCTAGGATCCTCTGGTGTTGCTTTGTACTTGAAACAATTTTGTTCTAGAGTTGGGCAACACTCCTCTCATTGTTGCAGGCGAGTTATAAAAGGATGGAGGAGCCTTCAAAATTTTTGCATATACAAAATGTTGGGAATGAGATATCAAAGAATGATTTATTAAACGTTCGATTCTCTTCACATCAATAATTTACAATTGTTGAGCAACCAATACATGCACACCAAAGTGGGGATCAATATTCACAGCTAAATCAAATTCTCTTAATCACAATTCAACACTTGTTGTATCCTATCACAGTGGAAGTGATGCATAAAGTGATTTCTCCCTATGTCTTTGTTGAGAAGATCATCACATTTTAGAACTCTGCTAGACTGCAAGCTCTCATTATGTACACATCACAACAAAATGCCATTCAAGAAAAAATAATTTGTAGGGGTGCAATATATATGATGGATATTGTCAACTAGACATTCAGCTCTCCAATCTCAATGGTTTGCAAGAATTTTATAAACGCAATGGAAACATGTGGCAACTATCGATATGAATTCCATGGCACCGTTGAATTAGTCCGCTACTTAATAGTCACATTTATTAGGTTTCCGACATGTATTATAATTAGTATATATTAGAAAAAATGAAAATAATTATCACTCGTTAGCTCATTGATAATTAAGATAAAGATAAACTAAGATTTAGATAATCTCTTCGTCCCTCCTAGAGGGGTGCAAAGAGAAACCAACTCATTATAAGGAGTGATAATTTTTCCTCATTATATGCGTCAAAATGCGTCAAAATGCATTATGATATAATTGCAAAAGGTAATCGTGTCTAAAAGGATGCTAAGATTGACTAGTGTTTGGATTTTTTTTCAATTTTCTATATCATTGAAAAATATTTTAAAAACATGTTAATTTTGGTTTAAGTTTGGATGTGATAGTTTCTACACCATTCCAAAGTTCAATGGATTTCTTTCTACAAGTCCATCCTAACCATTACAAGTGACGATTGATAATTAAAATTCAAGTTGCCATAAAAATAAATTTATTTAATAATTTAGGTTAAAAAGTGGTAATTTTTAATTACAATAAAAAATCACAACTTAAATTATTCCAAGCAAAATTAACCACTAAAACATCCGCACAACTCTAATCCATCTTATAATATATTTATGGTTGAAATATATATATATATATATATATATATATATATATATATATATATATATATATATATTTTTGAGGCATTGATGATGTCTTTCATAATGTCTATCAAAACATCTTTGTTAAAGTCTATATTTGTTAAAGTCTATATTAACATTTGATTCATTTTTTTAATTTGACATTAATTAGGATTTAGTTATTTTTATATATAAATAAAAATATTGATAAAAAAATGAGAAATTAATATAATTCACTGTATATTTAATATGAATTAAATAACACTCAGGTGGGGTCTTAGATGAGTCCCAAGTGGCTCTCCATGCACAAGCCTGATATGATAGGTCGAGGATGGAGGAATCAAGGCACACGATAGTTTCATGTGTGAGGGACATTGGCAGGACGACGCAAGGACTAGGGGATGGAGAGGAAGATTATGGCATGTTTGGAGTGCAAGCTCGACAATTATGAATTGGAAGCGATGGAATTGCAGGTAATCATACCAAAAATTGGTTGCAGAGGTTCTAACAAGGATGAAGGAGTGTTCTTGATGGTAGATAGAAATCATAAGTTGGTTGCTCTCCCAATAAGATCCTAGGGTTAGGATGGCCAATCCACTAGGGACAATCTGAGTGTAATTTCCCCAAAAATCGAGGGTGCAGAGTTGAGGCTTTTGGTGGTGGATTTAGTTCGTTAGATGTGGGTTTACTAATCTCGAGTGGGTCGTTTGAGTCGTGGATTCTTGGAGACTAGATTGGTTGGTTTGGTAGGTGGGTAAGCTAGTTTTCCTAGAGGTTCATTTGGAAGTTTGATTCTAGAGGTGGTGGTGTGGCTAGGAACATTTGTGGTAGTGATAGTCGAGATTTAGGGTAGTCTCTTTGTGGTGGTGGAGGTTCCAGGTCACTAAGTAAGTGTAAGAAACCCAACCCCCTAAGTACCCTTTTAAGGGATGGGGTATTAATTTTTTTCCTTTCGTGAGCCTCCTCGAATCCATTTAAAAAGGACACCATTGTCTACTTCTCGCCAAGCTCTTTCCAATGACTATAAGTTTGCTCAAAATAGAGCTCTAGATAAAATGTTATGGCCTTTTAAAAATTTAGGGCCTTTATTGGCCAAAGGCCTCTTTACTGCCACACGACACCCATGTAGCTCCACCTCACATGTATCATCCAACGTGGTGCTGACGTTTTAGAACACATCACCCCTTAGTGCAGATGTAGTTGTATATGTGGGACTTGCCACCTATTCTACCGAGCCCTCAACTTATCGGGCCTCAAACCTTTACCACATTCAACACTTGCTTTGAAACTCTCCCGAGACCCGCTTTAACCAGGTGTTGACACATATCCTTCACAAATAGAATTGGTCACGTCGTCTGACATCATCTAAGGATGTCAGCCCTTGGAATATCGGGACATCGGCCCCTTCCACTTATTCGTACAACCCAAATCACCCAATTCGAGATGAGCTAGTGTAATGTCCCCCGCCTCTTGATAAGAGGAATTGAGAGACTTAGTAGTCTATATGTCCCCAATATACTATAGTCTCATGAGAAAATGGGGACTAAGAGGCTCCAAAGTGTTCCTTTATGAATAATGCTATAATTTTGAAGTGACTTTGGGAAAAAGGTGAATTAAGTGGAAAATGCAAATGAAGAAAAGAAAGGAAAATAACTTTAAAAGATGGTTAATAAAATTAAGTGGAAATTATATCAGGGGTATAAAAGAAAAATGAGGGTGCCTCACTCCTCATTTTGGTCATTTTACAATTTTGCATCTTGAGCTCTTGAGCTAAGGTGTTTTGAGGGTTTTGAGAGAATAAACCCTAGAGATCATCTCAATGGTGAAAGATTCCACCTTTCCTGATTCAAGCTTGGTCAAGGAGGTGAAAGATCCCTCCCTCACCATTCTACATCAACTACAGTTTACTCTTACAGCCAAGAAGGAGGATAGGGCGCAAATCTAGTGTATTTTCCAGCAGGAGGGAACACTCTTAGTAAGGGAAAGGTTCGATTGGAAGAGGAGAAGATAGATCTGAGGGGAAATCCTTCTCTAGAGACTTTGTGAGGTCCATAGAGCCCTTTTTAGCACTATTTTTCATGCTTTTATCTCCTCATTTATTTATTGAAGGCTTTGGATGAATTCTACAGCCATGGGTGCAAGTTCTAAAGTGGATCTACTCTCTTTGGGGGTCAAACTTCTATCTACAACTCAACTTATTCACTAGAGGTGGACACCTAACCCGGATCTACTATTCCCTTGAGTTTTGGGGGTGTTTTGGGCCTTGAATCTTGTGGGCCGAAATATGAAGGAGACAACAACAGGGAAGGGGAGAAACTCATCCAAGGAAAAGAGATCCAACCTTTGAAGGGAAATAAATTGATCTTGTTCAATTCTTCATTCAGCTAGAGGGGGTTTGGAGGCTTGTTACTTCACATATTTTGTACTTGGAGAGATATCTTCAGCTCATCTTCTATATTCTTTCTACCTTGTTCCAGATTTGCAGATCTATTGTATAAGGATCTCCTATTATCTAAATAAAGGTCAGATTTGAGTTGTTACTTGTTCCATTGTGTTTTATCTCTTGTATCTTGATCTTGGATCTGATTATTGTTATATTCTTAGCACTTGCACACCATAAAAAACCATATATCCTTCTAGCACAAGTATGGAAGGAAAACCTGCAAAGAAAACAAAAAAAAAATAAAAAAAAAATCAACATAAACCCTAAGTTTCCAGCAAAGAACAACTTGGGAACATTACAGTGGTATTAAAGCGTAAAAATCCTCCCAGGCTATGGGGATTAGTGCATCATAATTTCAGGGGTATATACATGGGAAGGCATAGAAGATAGACTGGGGAACCTGTGGCAGAAATGGAAGGATCAGGTGATGACAATGAGCTATAAGATTTAGCAAGTATAGCAAAAGATTTGAAGACCTCGATAGACAACACTTAGTTCACCCTTCAACACCATTTGCAGGAGACTTAGGAGACAATGTGTAGGGGACAGGTTGAGATGAGAGAGATCATGGAGAGATTGACAACTAGCTAGGAGAAGATTTCTCTTCTCCTTATGCATATGAATCATGGTGGGGATGGCCCAAACAATAATGGGAACAAGGAAGCTAGTGGTTCTCAAGGGGGAACTAGACATCACCATGAGAATGATCATCATCTCCACATAGAGGGAAATAACTTATTTGGAGGAGGACCTTCTATGGTTCCAACACATAGTAGAGCTACTCCTAGACCTTATATGCCTACTTTCTTGGAAGCTCAACAACAGGATAATTGCTTTCCAGAAGTAGAAGACAACTTTGAGGAGTATGCAAGGGAGTATGCAGCATTGAGTGTAGGTTGTTGGAGACAGGTCACCTTGGATCAATATTGTGGCATCAAATACAGGGGCAGACTAAGAAGCTATCAGAGGGGCAATCATGATTTGGAGCACAGGGCAGGGAATATGGATATACCTACCTTTGATGGGTCATCTAGATCTATTGCATAGGCTTGGGTGCAGAAACTGGATGCCTATTTGCAACCTAACCCCATGAGGGAATTAGATTGTATAAAATTTTCCACTATATACTTGGAGGGAAAATCACATGATTGGTGGTATCATGGTATGAAAACCTTAGGACACAACCATATTACATCATATCCAGAGTTCACACAAAGGCTTATTGACAGGTTTGATAATGGAGATCATGAGCTACATTTCAGGGAACTCACTCAACTAAGGCAAACAAGATCACCATATGGTTATATAGAGGAGTTTCAGAAGGTGGTCATAATGGTACCATATATCTCACCAGCTAGACTGTTGATTCTTTTCACTGAGGGCTTGTTGGAACCTCTACGTGGTTGGGTTAAATATTTTAAGCCCCCCAACTTACAAGAATCCATATGGAGGACACGAGATCTAATGGGATCAACAACTAAAAAAATAATCACTCCAATACCTCCAATAAACCAAGGTGAAAAGGATTCAATGAGAGTGGATAAAGGCAAAGGAGGAATGGATGAGGCTGCTAGGAGAGAGTTGAGGAGGAAGCAACTTTGCTTCACATGTAAGGAACCGTGGGAACCAGGCCATAAATGAATGGGAAAAGGAAAAGTTCACTACATTGAGGTGATCTCTGATGATGAGGAGGAAGAAGATATGGGTCACATTCAGAATATAGAAGAAAATAATCCTAACATTGACAGTGCGCAAGGTGAAGGGGGAGAGGAAGAAGATTTTGACCCAATAGGGGAAAAGAAGATCACCATTGCCTCAATAGGTGGAGTTACAAAATACAATACCTCCAGGATGAGAGGAATACTTCAAGGTCAGAGGGTTTTTGTCCTTGTAAATGGAGGAGCCTCACACAACTTCATTGATTCTACCTTGGTAAAAAGAAGGCACATAACTACAATAGAGTTTGAGGGGTTTCGTGTGGAGGTAGGAAGAGGCAATACTATGTCATGTGATAGATACATTCCAGGTTTGAGCCTCACATTGGGTAGGAATGAATTAACACAATAATTTTATGTGATGGAACTACCTAACACCAATGTCATATTGGGAGTATAGTGGATTAGTACTTTGGGGCCCATCACCATAAACTACAAAAAATATGGAGATGTCATTTAATGGGGAGAATCGAAAAATGGTAACCTTGAAGGGGATGCCAGGTAATGCGCCTAGAGTGGTTACAACAAAGTGCATGGAGGCCATTTTCAGGAGGGAAGACAGTGTATATGTAGAAGAATACCTGATATTAGTTCAGTTGGATAGTGAGGGGCATACTCAATACTCCCATGACATACAAAAAATCATTGATAGTCACAACAAGGTTTTTGAACCTATCACACCAGGGAAACCACCAGATAAAGGATTTGAGCACATCATAGAATTGGAGGAGGGCGCAAAACTAATGATCACTACTCCTTATAGACATCCAAAAAGGTATAAAGATGAAATTGAAAAGGTTGTTAAAGAACTATTGGACATGGGCCATATTAGGCCAAGTTCTAGCCCTTTTGCATCTTCGGTGGTTTTGGTAAAAAAGAAAGATGGGACTATGCGTAGGTGCATTGATTACAGGGCATTAAACAATAAGACTATAAATAACAAATACCCTATCTCTCAAATAGATGAGCTATTGGATGAGCTACATGGAGCCATTTACTTCATCAAGATAGATTTACGCTCTGGTTACCATTAAAATAAAATGAGGGAACAATATGTGCCCAAGATAGCCTTCAAATGCCACTATGGACACTATGAATTTTTGGTTATGCCATTTGTACTAATTGATGCACCAACCACTTTTCAATCATGTATTAATCATGTCTTCAACAAGCAGTTGAGGAAATTTCTCTTAGTCTTCTTTGATGGCTTACTGATATATAGAAAAAATTGGGAGGATGATCTTAAACATGTAGATCAGATATGGAACATCATGGAGTAACAATCCATGTATGTTAAGGAATCAAAGTATGAATTTGGGATGACTAAATTCCTTTATTTGGGACATATTATTGGAAATAAATGGGTATAGGTGCACCAAGAAAAAATACAAGCCATACTTGACTGGTCAACACCTAAAACTCTGATTGAACAGAAAGGATTCCTTGGAATTTATTGTTACTATATAATATTTTTCAAAGGTTTCTCCCAACTTTGCGCACCGTTGATAGATTTGACCATAAAAGGCGCATTTAGGTGGAGCGAGGAGGCATAGGTGACATTTCATAAGATGAAGAAGGTAATGAGAACTTGTTCGGTCCTCTCTTTGCCAGTTTTTTCTCATCCCTTCATATTAGAGTGTGATGCTTTAGGTGAGGGCATTGGAGCAGTCCTTATGCAGAATAAGCACCCCATTGCCTATGATATCCAAAAACTGAGGGGGCATGAGCTCCTATACACTATTTATGATAAATAAATTCTATCCATAATGCATGATTTGGAT
>JZKD02S2050052.1:1075013-1092319 GCA_000966675.3 Picea glauca | reverse complement strand
GTGTAGGTTTCTGGAGACAGGTCACCTTAGATCAATATTGTGGCATCAAATACAGGGGCCGACCAAGAAGCTATCAGAAAGGCAATCATGATTTGGATCACAGGGCAGGGAATATGGATATACCTACCGTTGATGGGTCATCTAGATCTATTGCATAGGCTTGGGTGTAGAAACTGGATGCCTATCTACAACCTAACCCCATGAGGGAATTAGATTGTATACAATTTTCCACTATATACTTGGAGGGAAAAGCACATGATTGGTGGTATCATGGTATGAAAACCTTGGGACACAACCATATTACATCATATCTAGAGTTCACTCAAAGGCTTATTGACATGTTTGATAATGGAGATCATGAGCTACATTTTAGGGAACTCACTCAACTTAGGCAAACAAGATCACCAGATGGTTATATAGAGGAGTTTTAGAAGGTGGTCGTAATGGTACCATATATCTCACCAGCTAGACTGTTGATGCTTTTCATTGAGGGATTTTTGGAACCTCTACGTGGATGGGTTAAATATTTTAAGCCCCCCAACTTACAGGAAGCCATATGGAGGACAAGAGATCTAATGGGATCAACAACTAAAAAAACAATCACTCCAATACCTCCAATAAACCAAGGTGAAAAGGATTCAATGAGAGTGGATAAAGGCAAAGAAAGAATGGATGAGGCTACTAGGAGAGAGTTGAGGAGGAAGCAACTTTGCTTCACATGTAAGGAACCGTGGGAACCAGGCCATAAATGTATGGGAAAAGGAAAGGTTCACTACATTGAGGTGATCTCTGATGATGAGGAGGAAGAAGATATGGGTCACATTTAGAATATAGAATAAAATAATCCTAACATTGACAGTGCGCAAGGTGAAGGGGGAGAGGAAGAAGATTTCGTCCCAATAGGGGAAAATAAGATCACCATTGCCTCAACAAGTGGATTTACAAAATACAATACCTTCAGGATGAGAGGAGTACTTCAAGGTCAGAGGGTTTTTTTCCTTATAGATGGAGGAGCCTCACACAACTTCATTGATTCTACCTTGGTAAAAAGAAGGCACATACCTACAATAGAGTTTGAGGGGTTTTGTTTGGAGGTAGTAAGAGGCAATACTATGCCTTGTGACAAATACATTCCAGGTTTGAGCCTCACATTGGGTAGGAATGAATTAGCACAATAATTTTATGTGATGAAACTACCTAACACCAATGTCATATTGGGAGTATAGTGGATTAGTACTTTGGGGCCCATCACCATAAACTACAAAAAATATGGAGATGTCATTTAATGGGGAGAATGGAAAAATGCTAACCTTGAAGGGGATGCCAGGTAAAGCGCCTAGAGTGGTTACAACAAAGTTCATGGAGGCCATTTTCAGGAGGGAAGACGTTGTATATGCAGAAGAATACCTGATATTAGTTCAATTGGATAATGAGGGGCATACTCAATACTCCCATGACATACAAAAAATCATTGATAGTCACAACAAGGTTTTTGAACCTATCACACCAGGGAAACCACTGATAGAGGATTCGAGCACATCATAGAATTGGAGGAGGGCGTAAAACCAATGATCACTATTCCTTATAGACATCCAAAAAGGTATAAAGATGAAATTGAAAAGGTTGTTAAAGAACTATTGGACATGGGCCATATTAGGCCAAGTTCTATCCCTTTTGCATCTTCGGTGGTTTTGGTAAAAAAGAAAGATGGGACTATGCGCAGGTGCATTGATTACAGGGCATTAAACAATAAGACTATAAACAACAAGTACCCTATCTCTCAAATATATGAGCTATTGGATGAGCTACATGGAGCCATTTACTTCATCAAGATAGATTTATGCTCTGGTTACCATCAAAACAAAATGGGGGAACAAGATGTGCCCAAGATAGCCTTCAAATGCCACTATGGACACTATGAATTTTTGGTTATGCCATTTGGACTAACTGATGCACCAACCACTTTTCAATCATGTATGAATCATGTCTTCAACAAGAAGTTGAGGAAATTTATCTTAGTCTTCTTTGATGGCTTGCTAATATATAGAAAAAATTGGGAGGATGATCTTAAACATGTAGATCAGATATGGAACATCATGGAGTAACAATCCTTGTATGCTAAGGAATCAAAGTGTGAATTTGTGATGACTAAATTCCTTTATTTGGGACATATTATTGGAAATAAATGGGTATAGGTGCACCAAGAAAAAATACAAGCCATACTTGATTGGTCAACACCTAAAACTCTGACTGAACTAAAAGGATTCCTTGGCATTTGTTGTTACTACATAATATTTTTCAAAGGATTCTCCCAGCTTTGTGCACCATTGTTAGATTTGACCATAAAAGGCGCATTTAGGTGGAGCCAGGAGGCATAGGTGACATTTGATAAGATGAAGAAGGTAATGAGAACTTGTTTGGTCCTCTCTTTGCCATATTTTTCTCAGCCCTTCATATTAGAGTGTGATGCTTCAGGTGAGGGCATTGGAGTAGTCCTTATGCAGAATAAGCACCCCATTGCCTATGATATCCAAAAACTGAGGGGGCATGAGCTCCTATACACTATTTATGATAAATAAATTCTATCCATAATGCATGATTTGGATAAATTCAAAAAGTACTTGGTTGGGGAAAAATTTGTTGTCAAGATTGATCATAACAATCTCAAATACTTCTTATATCAAAAGGACCTCAATGAGAGGGAAAAAAAGTGGGTTAGCAAGATCCAAGCTTATGATTTTGACATTGAATTTGTCAAAGGAAAGAGCAATGTGGTTGCTAATGATTTATCCAGAAGACCTTCAATATATTCCATCACAAATATTTCAATGGACTGGAAGGAGCATCATTTTGTAGAATATTCCAAAAACAGGTTTGCATGTGAATTAATGGATGGGAAGGTGAAAAATGATAACTTCAGAATCATGGATGACATAATATACTAAAAGGGCTGAATTTTCTTGGTTCCTGAGTTAGAATTCAAAAGGAGGATATTACAAGCATGTCATGATTCACCATTGTTTGGGCATCAAGGATTTGTCAAGACTTATAGACAAGAAAGGGAAAGATTTGCATGGAAAGGCATGAAAGAGGATGTCATGCCCCATATCAGGGAATGCTCCACATGTCAGGAGAATATGGATGAGCATACTCATCCAACATGCTTGTTGCAACCACTCCCTATTCCAGAGCATAAGTGGGAGAGCTTCTCCATTGACTTCATCATAGTTTTTCCCAAGGTTTAGGGCAAGGATTGTATCTTTGTGGTTGTGGATAGGTTAAGTAAGTTTTCCCATTTCTATAGATTACAGTGCATCATAGGTAGAAAAACTATTTTTTAGAGAGATATTCAGGTTGCATGGGTTTCCCAAAACCATTATGAGTGACAGGGATAGTAGGATTATGAGTACCTTTTGGCATGAGCTATTCAGATTGGTGGGTACAACCTTGACTCCCAACACTAGCTATCACCCCCAAACGAATGTCCAGACAAAAATAGTCAACAAATGGATGGAAGGGTATCTCAATAATTATGTATTAGAGCAAAACAAGGAATGGGTGAAGTGGATGCACTTGGTTGAGTATTGTTATAACACTACCCACCACATGTCTATTGATATGTCTCCTTTCCGAGATTTGTACAATTATGACCCTCTCACCTTTGTGGAGATTGTATTCGGGGATAGTAGAGAACCTATGGTACACGATTGGATCCAAAAGAGCCAAGACATATTCATAAAACTCAAAGATCACTTGCACATGGCACAAAATCAACAAAAAATACATGAATATAAGCACAGGGTGGAGCACACTTTTGAGGTTGGTGATCTTGTGTACTTGAGACTCCAACCTTACAAACATACATCCATAAAGAGGAATGGCTCAGAAAATATCAAACCATGCTTCTTTGGGTCGTACAAGGTAAGAATGAAGGTAGGGTTTGTGGAATATGAGCTTGATTTACCCCTAGGGAGCAAGATTCACAATGTTTTTCATGTGTCATGTTTGCAAAGAGCCATAGGACAACACATCACCCCTATTGAGGAATTACATCCAATGGATGAAGAAGTTCAATTTATATCAATACCTGAGGAGGTGTTGGAGGTTAGGGAAAAGAGATAAGGAAGAGAAACATTAAGGATTATTTAATAAAGTGGAAGGATTTACCTATAGAGGATGCTACTTAGGAAAGTGAACAAGTTCTACAGGAAGCAGGGTCAGAATTGCTTGTGGGAAAGAAATTCCCAATAGGGGAGATGGTAATGTACCCCAACTCTTGATAAGAGGGATTGAGAGACGTAATAGTCTATATTTCCCCACTAGACTATAGTCTCATGAGAAAATGGGGACTAAGAGGCTCCAAAGTGTTCACTTATGAATAATGTTATAATTTTAAAGTGACTTTGGGAAAAAGGTGAATCAAGTGGAAAATCCAAACGAAGAAAAGAAAGGAAAAGAACTTTAGAAGATGGCTAATAAACTTAAGTGGGAATTAGATCAGGGGTATAAATAAAAAGTAGGGCACCTCACTCCTCATTCTAGTCTTTTACACTTTTTCATCTTGAGTTCTTGAGCTAAGGCGTTTTGAGGGTTTTGAGAGAACAAACCCTAGATATCAACTCAACGGTGAAAGATTTTCCACCTTTCCTAATCCAAGATTGGTCAAGGAGGTGAAAGATCCCTCCCTCGCCATTCTACACCAGCTACAATTTACTTTTATAGCCAAGAAGGAGGATAGGGCACACATCTAGTGGATTTTCCAGCAGAAGGGTGCACTGTTAGTAAGGGAAAGGTTTGATTGGATGAGGACAAGATAGATATGAGGGGAAATCCTTCTCCAGATACTTTGTGAGGTCCATAGAACCCTTTTTAGCACTATTTTGCATGGTTTTATCTCCTCTTTGATTTATTGAAGGCTTGGACCGAATTCTACAGCTAGGGGCACAAGTTCTGAAGTGGATCTATTCTCTTAGGGGGTCAAACTTCTATCTACAATTCAATTTATTCACTGGAGGTGGGAGCCTAGCCTATATCTACTATTCCTTTGAGTTTTGGGGGTGTTTTGGGCCTTGAATCTTGCGTAACGAATTATGAAGGAGACAACACCAGGGAAGGGGTGAAACTCAGCCAGGGAAAAGAGACCCAACATTTGAAGGGAAAGAAATTGATCTTGTTCAATTATTCATTCAACTAGAGGGGGTTTGGAGGCTTGTTACTTCACATATTTTGTACTTGGAGAGATATATTCAACTCATCTTCTATATTCTTTCTACCATGTTCCATATCTGCAGATATATTATACAAGGATCCCCTATTATCTAAATAAAGGCCAGATCTGAGTTGTTACTTATTCCATTTTGTTTTATCTCTAGTATATTTCTATCAGATGTGATTATTGTAATATTCTTAGCACTTGAACACCATAAAATTCCATATAATCCTTCTAGCACAAGTCTTGAAGGAAAACCTGCAAAACAAACAAATAACAAGCAGAAAAAAAAAGCTCATCACAAACCCTAAGTTTTTAGCAAAGAACAGCTTGGGAACATTACAACTGGAAAGTAGAACATGTGGCCCTATCCTATCATTCCACCTATCCCAACCATGGCACAAAATGTGTCCATTGTCAACTGGTGACACGTGGCACAATTTTTTCCCACAGAGCTCTATCCAAAAATATTAAAACCACTTGACATGTGGCACAGTCACTATGTGGCATGTGGACTGACGTGATACACATGTCATTGCAACACCCAAGGTTTATCCAACAGGGCATTTAGAATTTTATACTTCCCATTCATTGAATGACATCATTTGATGTCATCTAGTATCTATCGAGCTTCGGTTATCGACCATTTTTGCAAGGTATTTTCCCCAAAATCTCTTGGTGGTTCACGATATGGGATATCGTTGGCATCTTGGGGACACGTGGCCCTATCTGGTCATTCCACCTAGCAAGACACATGGAACTCGCACCACTCGAAACAGGACACTCATTTTCCACCTAGACCTTTGTCCAAAATGTCGAAATGATGTGACACGTGGCACCACCATCATGTGACACATGGCCCTCCCATATCATGACATGTGGATCATTCATCGGGTGACATGTCACCACTGGGCATCAGATGTCAGGACTTTCCCAACGTAGTATAACTATGAAACACCTCCAGTAACTGAGAATTATGAGATGATTAACTAATTTAATCCCAATGATTACAAGGAGATTAATTACTTTAATCTAGAGATTACGAACCCCGACCAATTACCGTAAGATCTATGGCTAAGATATCTTGCGGGTAGATCTGACGACTAATATTTAAAGACGTTGTCACAAGACTTTAGGTCTGACTTGGCCCAACACTTAAACCATGAATGAATTAACCTTCTCCATGTGACATCCTCTGCTACACTGTTTTCCTACACTGTTTCCTCACCACACGTGGTTGCCTCTTCTTTCTCACTCTTATATATATAGTAAATGGGTTTGGAACACTACGTAGGAACCCTGTCCACTAGAAATCGAGCATCAAGGTTTCCAAAGGGTTGGGCCCTAGAAATATTTCGAGGTTCAATGCCCAATTCCCTGGCTAAGATATCTAAGATTTTACGAAGAAACTTTAATGGCTAAGATATCTCAGACTCAAGATCCAACAACTAAGATTTATTTCGCTTTCCACAAGACCTATTCTTGACCATGGTCCCACATCTATATCGCATCCGGTCACATGAGGATGCGTGGAAATATATTGACACGTCATGTTCTCTCTCTCTCTACCTCTCATGCTTACACTTATAACTAAAGGCATGGAACCAGGGGCTAGAACCTTGGTCCCCGGATAATGGCGTGTCGGGATTTTCCAATAGTTTGGACTTAAAATTATTTTGAGGTCTAGTGTTCTGGTATCCTGGGATGCTACCCTCCCTCCAAAACTTTTACAAAGATATATGGTTGAGATCTCTCGACCGATAGATATGACGGTGTATGAACCAGGATGATGATACAGAGGTTCGAGCCCAACAAGGCCCCCACTCTGATCATCCATGAACCAAGAGTTGACAATTGCCACCCCAGTGAAAACTTGGCTGCCATGTTGGAACTACACATCATGATGAGGTCACTCTCTCACTCTCCTTTGGGCCTAGGTGACAAGGCCTGAAACTAGGGGATGGAACCCTAGTCCCCAGAAATCAACATGTCGAGACTTCCAAGGGGATTAGACTTAGAATTTGTTTGGGGCCCGAAGCTCTGGTGTCCTAGGATGCTAAACTCCCTCCTAAGCTTACGTATCAAATCAATGGTTGTCATACAACCATTCTCTGATCCAACGACCACCGTTTTCGCATTGAATTACAAAGGACTGTGATGGGTAGTCATCCCATATTTGGATGAATAAGATTGACTCTCAACATAGCGATCAACTACTGTTGATTCTCATCGATGCAACCAGACATTAAGAAAATTATAGTTCACGTTTTAGGATATGAAAAACTACCATTTTCCCACTTCTTCCACATGATATCTTATATTCAGATATACAAAACATGTGCCATACCATACAGTTATAAAATCACTCAAACAGAAGGAATGCTAATAGAACAAGCATTCATTCCACCAAACAGACTTTCACATTTAATATAATTTACAGACGATGACCAATCATTTTATTCTACACATAGTGCATACAAATACTTATTTGTTATGTGAAGAATTTAACCAACTAACTGACTGTGGGTGTTCTCCTCCCCACCCAATCATAAGATCAGATGCATTCAATGTTAGCATTATGGCCATCCCCATGCCAAGCCATGATACCACGAGGGAATTCTCTCACTTTGACTCATCAAGTCAAAAATTAGACCAGGGAGGTTTCTCTCCTCCACTTCTCTGAAAACAACATAAGTATCCCCTTCTTCCTACTGGACTCATGACCTCCTCAGGGTTTATCAGATTCCTTCCCAGCTGGATCTCTCTCCAACTAGCATCAAGTATGCAACCCTCTTGTGTTCCAGTCAGGAACTCATGGGGTCTCTTTTGTTCCATCTTAATGACTACTCCTCCTCCCTCCCCCATGGGTATGGTATTCTCTTGATCCCAAAACTCAGGGCTCCCGTTCTCTTCACCCTCATGTGCTTCTCTTGCACACAAATCTTGGGAAGGTTCACAACATGTCCCCTTCCTTCTATCAGAAGGAAACCTATGGGTCAATTTGGGGTTTCAAAATTGGTACATTGTTGTACCTATATTTGATAGCTTCTGTTGTCCTAATATGATCTCCCATACCTGGATTTATTTGGGGTAGTCGGTTTTCCAACGACCATCCTTCCTCATTAACTGATTTTCCTTGAAATCAGGGCCAAGGAAAATAATATGAATATCAATTATTATCAGCAAGGAGGTTTGGTCCATCTTGAGCACGATGAACCCATTTCTAAGTTTCCTCACTCTTTCCTCTAGTGGTATCATGGCCAATACTTTAAGGCTTCACCCCACAGTTAGTTTTTTGGAATTTACAATCAAACAAATAATACTTTTACCATATTCACATGCCATTGCATGGAAATCACCAATAGTGATTAATTACATATACTAAATGTTTAGAGAGGGGGTGTTACAGTAAGACACATGAGACACATATTTCTCTAGATAAAGATAGTTTGAGCTACATGGTAGATTTTGTGGATGAGGAAGTTCTAGAATCAAGTGCTCAATGGCAAAGGAGATGGTACAAAAATAATTCTCAGTTGGAGTGTTGTACGAAAACCAAGCCCCCCATGACTAGAGCTAAGCGAGTGGAAATAAGAGCCAAGAAAACATACAAATTAATGTTTTCAACAGAGTTGAAAGAGGAGGTATATGTGGTTGAGTGAGCTGTCTTGGAAAAAATAAAGAGGGTGGAACAAGAGAAAATAGAAAAAGAATTTGATGGTTGGCTCTTTGACCATGGCTTCTCAAGAAGTAGGGACACTAAGGTTTTCAGGAAAAGTGAGAAATACTGGCTCACAAAATAGCTCATTGCCCAGGTGTTCAAGGAGTAAGGGACCCACTACAAGGACCTATTGGAGTGATTCATGTTGTTTGAATCCAAATTTGAGGTGGTGTGCAGAATAATATTTGGCATCAAGATCAAGGTGGCGGATAAAAAAACTGGCAGCACTAGGGGCACATGGACTTCACAAGGAACATATTCAAATCCGGTCATTATTGATGTAGAGACTGACTTAGATGTGGATTAAGACACAAGCCAAGCATTCAAGGTTCATGCTAACACCAAGGGACACCTATTCCTCTAGACGAAGAATGATAAGTCTCTTTATTAATGTTCATTAATAGTCTCCTATGTTGTTGCCAAGTTTAGTCTTGTTTCCATAGGCTAATCAACCTTTAATTTTAATGTTCACATGTTATAGAAATAGTTTATATATAATTTTAATACCCACAATTGATATATTTATAGTTTTGACCATGTAGTGAATTCTGTATACTATTCTAAAACTCTCTAACTTGGTTTCCATTTTGGTAAGCTCAAAGAGTGTTAACTATTATTTTTTGTACGAAGACTTTTATTATGCTTAACTTTGAAAATATTCATCAAACTCTATAGTCTTTGTATTAAAATGGTACCTTGATAGAAGGTGATTTATATGAGACATCCAAACCTACAAATTACATATTAAAACAATCCATTTGCAATTGCTTAATTTGATGTCGTTGCCTTGACTTCCCTAATGTCTTTTCACTTTATATTTATATATATATATATATATATATATATATATATATATATTAAAATTAAAGTTAAAGTTAAAGTAGGGTGACTTTACAAGTTACATTTGTTTCTTTCTTGTAATAATTTTAGTTGTAAAGTAATTTCTTGTTTTAATGTTTATATTCATACTATTGATTTTAGTAGGAAGTTTCTCCTTTTTCTCAACTTCTCTTTCTCTTTCTACTCATCAAACCCTTCATGATTATCATCTTTATCATGTCCATCACCCTATAAAATCATTATTAAATTCCATTTATGTTAGAACTTCATTATTAAATTATATAAAAAATTCAAATACTTAACTATATACACCATAAACTAAGTATTATTATTACATTACAATTCTTAATTTTTATTAGAAAATTAATTTTCAATATTAAAAATATTTGTGTTTGACTATATTTATCATAGCTAAATATTGATAATGATGGGCAATATTTGTTGACCATATTCACTCTGTTAAATATGTTGACTAATTGACTAAATTGACTGCTATTAGATAATTTGTTGACCATAGTTGTCTATATTGACCATAGTTGTCTATATTAACCATAATTAACTATGTTGATTATATTGACAACAATTATGTACATTGACTATGTCGATCATGATTGATAATGGTAAACTACATTGATCATAGTTCACTTGGGGTATTGTCATTTAAGTCACCCGAGGACAACATTATTTGAGACTACAAACAATTTGAACATTTGCTACTTATATAGTATTTTGATTGGGGTCTCCTCCTCTTAAACTAGAGCTTATCATAAGGTCTCGAATGTGAACTTAGCTTTATATCAATTATTTTGGAAAAAAAAAATGTATTCTTTGTATTCTTGGTACTTTAGATTCTCTTCAATTTTTATGGACGAGTGTGGATTAATAAAAAAAAAGAGTTGGGAGAAGTTCCTTTGGTAAATTGATTTGTTTTAACTAAATTTATGCTTCTATGAAGTCACCTTGATATGTCAAGTTTGGACTATTCAAATCACTGTGGAATACCCATTACATGTAGTATCTCATTTTGGTCTCCCCTATTTGGTAGTGCAAGAAGACATAGAACAATATGACATTGAATTAGGTGTTCCAATAGATTTAACTCATGTTGTAGTGTGTAAAAGATGTAGAGAAAAGGGAAGAAAAAGGAAAAATGGGGAAATAATGAACTCCAAGGTAAACAATTGTGAAGGCACACTCAAGTGAGATTTTTTTATCCAAGACCAATTACTCTGAATGAGATTCATAATTTCTCTAAACAAGGAGAGAATTAATTGAATTTTGTAGTATGACCACAAAATGAAAACTCTAAAAGAATTTGATAGATGAATTATATTCTAATAGAACTCTCCCCATTTGTGATTCATAAAAAAAAAATATTTTTATCTTATAATTTAGGAAATAATTAGCTAGATGTTATGGAGTTAGAAGTGTGATTTTACCATACTACAAATTCAAGGCATTGAGACCCCTTTATTAATTGAATCCTTGATATTCGAGCTTAATTGAGGCATGGCCATAATGGTTTAGGAAGAGTGTAGCTAAATCATTATTTTATCCTATTTTATTTGGTTTGTTTACTTAACCAATATTTCTCATTTCTCATTCTTAACAATGGTCATTAACCACTAAATTTCAAAAATAAATGCATAAAAACAAAGAAATGCCATAACAAATCCATACCTATTATTATTAGTCCTTGCATTAGCTTCTATTGTAAATTTTTTTTTCCACTTGTATTAGTCTATGCTCAAACATATGCATTTTTTAATAGGTTATCCTAAGTCTTAACTTGAACATCTATCAAGTACTTTTTCTAGTCCAATACGATCTTTCAAATTTTGTCCATCAGTTTACTTAAACCAATTAGAAACTTGCTCATCTTATTTGACCTCATATTAAGGTGTATGTCATTTTTCTAAGGGTTTTTCTTATGTTTCAAGGTATTATTTGCACAAGGATGAGCCAAACATTTAATGTTGTATCCAACTTAACATTAGTTCTTTAACATTTTTTTTGTAAGAAGTATTTATGACTTAGATCAATGTATGAATCTGCACAACTTATATCCTTGCTAGGATCTTCCACAACCTCTCCATATTTTTCATGCACCGAGATATATGGGCTTTCCCCTTTTTGCTGGCTCACATGTTCTGAGATAGTTGGGATTTCACCAACTCATAGCACCATCATAGTGTATTCAAACATATATCAAGGATGTGTTGGTGTATATGGTCCTCCTTGAGAGATCAAAATTTGATTGCTTTTTCATGCAAGAAAGTATTTAGGTGATAATATTTACTTGGGAAATCCATAATTTCATAGTTTGTTCTGATTGAGTCACCCAATTATTACCTACTTCTTTAATGCATGAGAAAGTAACACATGAGAAATTATTTTCAAGATAATAGTATCAAGCATAAGCATCTTGAGATTTTTTCTATTGTGCGGTCATTGGAGCCATTGCATGTGAGCATGGTGAGTTCTTCCGCTAGGGAAGTAGTGTTGCAACTTCCCAAGTCTGCTCTTTTCCTCTTTCTAGATCAAGTATTAGAACCATATATTGCATATTGGGTTTTTCATCAAGCATTTCAAGATTAGAGTAGGTGATTGAACAATGTTGGTTCTATCTGTTGGCGACGAAAGTCACTCTTGGATTGCAGTAGGAGCAGAGCCCGACACCCATCAGTTTTTTATGTCACGATTTGTTTAATGGGGCGATCAAATGGGTAGAGACTCGAGAAGATATCACTCAAACTCAGGGACTGGGTACGGCATGCGAGGAGCAAAGGAGGTCTTGATCTAACTTCAGTCAGTGGGTTGATTTGAAAATGAGTAGGTTGAAGACTTGGTGAGGGGAGTGGACAAACTACCTCAGGTAACAGGCCTTTCAGTAATTTGTAGAAGAAAAACTCTGAATGCGAGATCCTCTGGTTCAGAGCTTCAAGAAACTGAGAGGGGGGACTTGACTGGATTCTCCAATTCCAAGTCGTTCAGCTCTAAGAAAATCACAGAGACTGATTAGAAACAGTGCAACTGTTACAATGATCAAACTCTACATCATCCTATAACAGTTACCACTCGACTAGATTCTCCAATTCCGAGCCGTTCTAATATAGTGTAGACAAAGACGCGAAAGAAAAACTAACATTCATCAGACAAGAAGTCTCAAGAGTCCAGACATAACTAGGAAAATAGTGCTTCATTAAAGTTTACCACCGGGAGCCTTGCTCAACCATCGATCCATACAAAACTGGCGAAAATGCCTACATATACTCAAAACAACAACAACAACAAAATCGAGACGTTGCATTAAAAACTTTGCGTCTGCATGGCTTCTGACCATCTAAACCTGCAGTCTTTGAATGATCGTGCACCTATGGAAGATGCAATCGAATTCTTGACAGTTCCGTGGGCGAATCGACGTGCTTTTAATTCATCGTCGGACTTTCCCTTTATGGCGGAGATGATGTCCAACCACCACCAACTACCTTAATAACTTATTCCTTGGGATTGAAATCGGCCCAGCCAACTCGACATCTTTGGGATGTGGAGGACCCCTCGCACTGCCACCTAGGTTAGCTAAACAACCCGATGAATAGACGTGGAGTCCAGCGTGAAGTCTGGGGCACATACTAGGGGGGGTGGATTCGGAGTAGAGACGACCATACATAGCCAGAGGGAGAGAGCTGAAGCACCCTTATGATGGGGCACAATGCCGTAGGGAGATGAAGAACACCTGGCATGAGGTGTCAGGCGAAAATGAGAAAAAGGGCAAAGGGTGCCACGAGGATGAATGGACATGTGACGTGGAGAGAGGGGGACACATGGCAGCTGGAAGGAGGACGATGGACTGAGGAGGGGCCATGTCATGAGGTGAAGAGGAAGACAGGCTGCATGGGAGAGGCGACTCAGGAGGTGACATGACGGGGGAAGGCCCCACATTGATTAAAAGTGGAGCGGCTGAGAAGGGTGGGATTGCCTACATGCCGTTGATCTGGGCGCTTTGATCTCGGTCGTTGGGAAGATGCACGCTTGATTCCGGACCCCCCCCCCCCCTTTTTAAAGTCAGAAAGGCAAGGGGGGTCCAGAATTGCCTATGCGTCATTGATCCGGGTGCTTTGATCGTAGCCGTTGGAGAGGTGCACCCCCGATTTCGGACCCCCCCTCCGCTTAAAGGTAGAAAGGTGGGGGGGCTCCAGAATCCGATGTGCGTCGTTGATCCGAGCGCGCGGATCCCTGCCGTCCAGATTTGCTTGTCGCGTACCCACATGTGAATTTTGTGCCCCGAACCTATGGTAAGTGGGTTTTTACCCGCTCATTTGCATTTTATCCTCCCTTACAAGAAATGTCGCTAACATTAGGCTCCATGGGGGATAGAGTCGTCCCTGTGATTCTCTAAGAATTCATTCTGCAGCTTCAGTGCCGTGCTATTGGGCTATGGAGTCATGCTCAAAACATCGCGCTGCTGAAAATACAGGCTGAAAAATAAAAGTAACAAAATAAAGCTTCATGCTCAAAGGAGCTTATTTATATACAATCCTAATGCTAATAAAATATTTTACATGGGCTAGGTGAAAGAAAACTTCCACCATAGCCATTCAAGTAGCTTCATGGATAGAAGCTCCTTCCTTCTGTCGATGATCACCAACAGATAGTGTAACTGTGACAGCAGAACGACTACATTCTTCAACTTCTCCTTACAAGGTGAAGTTGATATGGAATAGGGAGGCTCCAAGGCATAAAGGACATGCCACTCCATGTATTCGCCAATGGGGTCATAGAATGAGTGGCGAATTTCGGAAATTTGGTGACAAGCAGCCTCCTCTGCTACAGAGTTGCTCACATGTGGTTGAATATCTTTGATAAGCACAGGTGAGTGGACAAATGTCGTAGGCTCACTGATCTTAGGCGGTAGCTGCTCGCTAACTGGCTCTGGAATGAAATATGTGCTCAGCTGCTCCTTTGGTTCCTTTTCCTTTTATTGGCTCTCCCTCGGGTCAGATTCATATTCATCATAAATAGGGACCATGGGGTGGTTCTTCTTGCTGACTGGCTCTTCAGTATATTTATAGTGATCAAATGTAGGATAAGCTTGCTGCTCATCATCACTATAATATACATCAAAGAGGGGTTGTTCTTCATTGATATGTCCCTCCTCCAGAACAGTCATCCCATTGAAAATTTCCGTTTCAGGGACAGTGGGACTTGCTGCTTCTGGCTGCTCATACATAATTCTTTTCTCTTTAATCCCAGGTAAAAATATATCATGAGAAACCCCCTGGGGGAAAACAGAAGAAACCTCTTCCAAAACTAACCCCTCTTTTAAAAAGAGGGGGTCTTCGTCATCATGAGCAGAGCTGCTAGGAACATCTGCTACAACCCAATATCCAAGTGAGTCATCAACCATGGACCACATTTTCTCTATAAACTCACAATTTCTACAAGAGGCATGTTGATCATTATGGGCATCTAAAAGAATAGAGGCATCTGATATGATGTCAAATGCTTCCGTTCTAGGGCTAACACAATTAATATCATTCAACACCTCCATATTTTCCTGGAAAATGCTTTCCTCCACAGTAAAAGCTTCATCATGGACCTAGTCTTCAGGGCTAGCAGAGGCTTCATGAAGCGAAGAAAACTCCTCACAACAATTTTCAAACAAAAAATCAGCTGGATAGTAGTCTTTACAAAATGAATTGAAAGCTGTATGAAAACCTGTTAAAGAGCGGATGCTCACAGTGGGAAGAGACTAACACCATTCAAGAGCCATTCCCTTCAATGAATACCTGAAGAGCTTAATCCGGACATCCTCATGCATGATATTGTGTCGGTGACTAACTTCATGAAAGTCCAATAAATGCTCAGCTGGTTCCTCCCAACTTGTTGCATGAAATTTAGGGAGGAAATCTTCCCATTGGTCTCTATCAGGAAGTGCATTAGGAAAACCAACTATCTGGGAAAAGTCACAGAAAGCAAACCTTTGAGCCATAATTTTTTCCATATTGAAACAGTGGAGTCACCAATCGATCCTCGAATCATGGATTCACCAGGTGAAAGATGTGCAACTTCAAATATGCCTGGTCCTTGTTCACCATCAAAGGCCAGAACTTAACATTGTCGTTACCCCAGGAAGCTTCTCAAGCTGAGAAAGCAGCCACTGAAACCTTCTCGAGAAAGCTCCTCTGGGTTATCTTTCAGGTGTGCTAACAATAACTACAGCTAAAACAGTGAAGTGGAAACAATGGAGTTGCCACAGTGGAGTCGCCAGGTGCACAGTAGCAATCTTTAAGGGCTCTGATGTCTGATGCACCTTCAGAATCAGAGGCTTAATGTCGTTCTGCCCAGGGAAAAATCTTCAACTTCGTCCCCGGCAACGACACTAGAAATGTTGGCGATGGAAGTCACTCCTGGATTGCAGCAGGAGCAGAGCCCGATGCTCATCAGTTTTTTATGTCACGATTTGTTTAATGGGGTGATCAAATGGGTAGAGACTCAAGAAGATATCACTCAAACTCAGGGACTAGGTCCGGCATGCGAGGAACAAAGGAGGTCTTGATCTAACTTCAGTTAGTGGGTTGATTTGAAAATGAGCAGGTTGAAGACTTGGTGAGGGGAGTGGACAAACTACCTCAGGCAACAGGCCTTTCAATAATTTGTAGAAGAAAAACTTTGAATGCGAGATCCTCTGGTTCAGAGCTTCAAGAAACTGAGAGGGGGGACTTGACTGGATTCTCCAATTCCAAGTCATTCAGTGCTAAGAAAATCACAGAGACCGATTATAAACAGTGAAACTGTTACAGTGATCAAACTCTACATCATCCTATAATAGTTACCACTCGAATGGATTCTCCAATTCCGAGCCGTTTTAATACAGTGTAGACAAAGACGTGAAAGAAAAACTAACATTCATCAGACACGAAGTCTCAAGAGTCCAGACATAACCAGGAAAATAGTGCTTCATAAAATTTTACCACCAAGAGCCTTACTCAACCATTGATCCATACAAAAATGGTGAAATGCCTACATATACTCAAAACAACAACAACAACAAAATCGAGACGTTGCATTAAAAACTTTGCGTCTGCATGGATTCTGACCATCTAAACCTGCAGTCTCTGAATGATCGTGCACCTATGGTAGAGGCAATCGAACTCCTGACACTCCCGTGGGCGAATCAACATGCTTTTAATTTGTTGCCGGACTTTCCCTTTATGGCGGAGATGATGTCCAACCACCAACAACTACCTTAATAACTGCTTCCTTGGGATTGAAATTGGCCCGACCAACTCGACATCTTTGGGACGTGGAGGACCCCTTGCACTGCCACCTAGGTTAGCTGAACAACCCGATGAATAGACGTGGAGGCCAGCACGAAGTCTGGGGCGCATACTGGGGGTGGTGGATTCAGAGTAGAGACGACCGTACATAGCCGGAGGGAGAGAGTTGAAGCACCCTTATGATGGGGCACAATGCCGTAGGGAGATGAAGAACACCTGGCATGAGGTGTCAGGCGAAAATGAGAAAAAGGGCAAA